>OX381581.1:0-191720 GCA_947458855.1 Monopis laevigella
CCGCTGTCCGGCTCAGGCTGCTCTTCCGGGTTGAGCAATAAAAACTCTTCCCGTCTTGGCTGCGCCGCCTTGGCGGGTGCCCGCCTTGTTGTTGGGGAACCCCGTCCACGCTTGGAACCGCAGCTTCTGCTCCTTGCAGGGCTTTCGTCGCTGGATTCGCCGCGATCCTCAACCGTGCGCTTGCGCTGTGCCCAGAGTTGCCCCACCAAGCCTTTCGTAGCGGAACGCGTCCGCCTTGCGAGGGGCTCCTCCAGAGTATCCGCTTCGGACTCCCCCTCCTGGGCTTTTGTATTCTCTTCCTCTGTATGGTGTTGATTATCGGTATCCATATTTATCTCGCCTGTGTTCGTGGTTGCCTGTCTATAATCATCAATCCTTGTCAATATGATTTTCGGTACCTTTTTCGTAGCCTGGGTCGTGGTAATGTTGAGCAAGGAATCAGCCGTACCAGATAAGTGGCTGCATGTTGCGGCTTCCGTCTCTACTGATGCAGTAGTGGCTGAAGTCGCAACACAGAGGGATTCCCCTCCGGCGCGAAGCTCGGAGGGACCCTCCTGGTTATTTATATTCTTTTTCATTGCTGCCATTGTTATTTTTTTAACTCCGTATTCCTTCTTATTGGCAGTACGCCCGCCGGGATGTTGCCCTTTCACAGTAATGAGCTGGTGCGATGCAACAGCTCATTTCCATCCCGCCGACCGATACCTGGTGTTGGGCCCTTCATGTACGCCCAGGTCCTCCGGCCCCAACCCAGTACTGAGGGCACTGCTCCCTGCCCTCAGGAGTGTTTATAGGCTCTCCAGCCTTACTCATAAAATCGACGTCAAAGAAATCGACACTTTTCGACACATTCATATTACATCCGAAACACTCTCTGATGAGCAGAGGGCGGGGATGTAATTTCAGTTTATCTGTCCCGCAAAGGACAGATAATAAATCACGCTGCTGTTGTGCGCGCCGGGTAAATATGTATATATATATTTTTTTTTCCCCATTCTATCCGGAAATCTGCATGACATAGATTTCCGGAAGGACTCCCTATTTCGGGGACGCGCTGTAAGACAGCCGCCCAATATGGGTCAGACGCTGACCAGATAGCCGCTCGCTACGAGGCAGACGCTACCTGGGTTTACGGATTTTAATCACAACGGATAAAACCCGAAACTCACTTCATCACATCAGCCGCCCACTGTGGGTCAGACGCTGACGTAACCGGCAGCCGCTCGCTCCGAGACAGACGCTGCCGATACCTCTTGGGACCGTTTGTTAAGTGGGTGCAAAGCGCCCACCGTAAGCCCCCCCACCACGTCAAGGTGGTCCCTTGGGGGGGAACCTAACCTAACCTAACCTAACCTAACCTAACCTAACCTAACCTAACCTAACCTAACCTAACCTAACCTAACCTAACCTAACCTAACCTAACCTAACCTAACCTAACCTAACCTAACCTAACCAGTCACCGTCGGGACTTCGTCGGGAGCGGACGCGCACATCGTTGTGTGCCTCCGACTGCGCCTCCGAGTGTGCCTCCGGGTGGGCCTCCGAGTGTGCCTCCGGGTGTGCCTCCGACTGCGCCTCCGACTGCGCCTCCGAGTGTGCCTCCGGGTGCGCCTCCGGGTGCCTCCGAGTGTACCTCCGGGTGTGCCTCCGACTGCGCCTCCGAGTGTGCCTCCGAGTGCGCCTCCGGGTGCCTCCGAGTGTGCCTCCGAGTGCGCCTCCGAGTGTGCCTCCGAGTGCGCCTCCGGGTGCCTCCGAGTGTGCCTCCGAGTGCGCCTCCGGGTGTGCCTCCGGGTGCGCCTCCGGGTGTGCCTCCGGCGGGGCCTCCGACCCGCCCAAGGGACGGGCCACAAGTGAGCCGAACACTTGTCGGTCAGTCGCCTCCGCGGCGTCACCGGGAGCGCACGGCTCCCGGCTGACTCGGAGTGTGCCTCCGGGTGGGCCTCCGAGTGGGCCTCCGGGTGCCTCCGAGTGCGCCTCCGGGATAACGGGAGGAGTGTGCCTCCGGGAGCACCTCCGCGTGTGCCTCCGGGTGCCTCCGAGTGGGCCTCCGGACGGAAGGAGTGTGCCTCCGACTGCGCCTCCGAGTGTGCCTCCGGGCGCCTCCAAGTGGGCCTCCGGGTGCCTCCGACTGTGCCTCCAGGACAACGAGCGGAGTGTGCCTCCGGCTGTGCTTCCGGACACCTCCGATTGCGCCTCCGGGTGTGCCTCCGACTGTGCCTCCGGGTGCCTCCGACTGCGCCTCCGGGTGCCTCCGACTGCGCCTCCGGGAGCCTTCGATTGTGCCTCCGGGTACCTCCGACTGCACCTCCGGGTGTGCCTCCGACTGCGCCTCCGGGTGTGCCTCCGACTGTGCCTCCGGGTGCCTCCGACTGCGCCTCCGGGAGACTCCGACTGCGCCTCCGGGTGTGCCTCCGACTGGGCCTACGAGTGCCTCCAACTGCGCCTCCGAGTGCCTCCGACAGGAAGGGTGTCATCTGCATAGCAGTTGACATCAAGGCCTGGAAGAAGAGCGCCCCGAAGTACCCAGTCATATCCGATATTCCACAGGAGCGGTCCTAAGACAGATCCCTGTGGAACACCGCACGTTGTCTCCCTCTGTAGTAGTTCGTTCCGCCCCATACAGATGATCTGCCTCCGCTGAAGATAGGCCTCGACCATCCTTGATAGGTAGAGAGGTACTCCGTGGTATTTTAGTGCCTCTATAATGCACTCCCAGGGTAGCGTATTGAAGGCATTGGAGATGTCTAACGACACCGCCATCACTACACCGCCACGGGAAACTTGCTCTTTCGAGAGGGCTTTGACGCGTTGTATCGCGTCAATCGTCGATCGCCCCCCCCGGAACCCATGCTGATGTTCGGATAGGTCTGGACCTACACCAATCAGATGTTCTACGATACGCGCGGCAATTACTCGTTCGAAGAGTTTGCTCACCTCGTCAAGCAGTACTATGGGGCGGTATGCCGAAGGCGATTCCTCAGGGCGCCCCTCCTTACGCAGTAGAACTACACGGCCTGTCTTCCACACCATCGGAAAACATCCGGAGGTCAAGCAAGCATTAAAGAGACCGCGTAAGCGGGTCTCCATTTCCTCAACCTGCAGAACCGCAACCCACACGCGGCCTGGAATCCCGTCAGGTCCGGGCGCAGTGTTTTTTATACAGAGTCTACGAATAGCAGCTCCAAGCTCCTCCTCTGAAACATCCGGCACCGCTGAGTCCGTGTCATTATCTTGGTCTGCTGCTGCCATTGGCGGTGGTGTGTGATCTGCTCTAATAGGAAATAGGGTGGAGATCACCACTTCCAGCAACTGCGGCTCCATCCTCTCGGAGATCGGAGGCGCCCAAGGTCGTATTTTATTCTTGACCAGCTTATAGGGGCGTCCCCAGGGTTCACGGTTTAACGTCTCCAGTAGCTGGTCTCGTGCCAGGTCCTTGGATTTTAGTATAGCTACCTTTAGAATCCTCTTGGCCTCCCTATATTCCCCGCACAGGCGATTTTCGGCGCTGGTTAGCTCACCGCCGCGTACGCCGCGTCTACTCCGTTTATTAGTATACTGGCGTCTCGCTGCCACGCAATTTTTCCGCAGTTCAGCAATCTCGCGAGACCACCAGTACACCTGACGCTTAGGTGGTTGAGGTTTGGCACGCGGCATGGCGGCATCACAGATATTTGTCATTGCATCCCGGAACCAGTTAGCTTCCTCATCTACATCCGCACTTCTGGCTCCATTGCAGCTCCAGGCCTGAACTACGGCGGCTTCCATAAGCGCGTCCCTGCTGAGTTGCGACAAAGCCCATCTGGGGTAATGACGGTCACTTTGGTGAATTGGAGTCTGGGCATGTGATGGAGCGGAGACCTCAAACCTTATATATCGATGGTCCGACAAAGTCTCCACTCCTACCAGAACTCTCCAGTCCTGGACTCGCCTCGAGATGGTGGGACTCGCAAAAGTGATGTCCACCACAGAACCACCCCGCTGCCTTACACATGTTTCCACTGTACCCTGATTGAGGATAGAGAGGTCGGCAGAAATTGCCCATTCCTCAAGGACTCCACCGCGGGCATCTGTAACACGAGACCCCCATGCACGCGACTTTGCGTTAAAGTCTCCCATTACTATTAAAGGCAGCGGATGGAATCTGTGCAGGACCTCCCCCAAGCCGTCGAGAAAGACCTCGAAGTCAGCCAGAACTCTATTTGGGGAGAAGTATACGCCTACCAGTAGAATACCCCCCCACAGGGCAGCTACGTAACCACTTCCTCTGGCTTTTAGCTCGTAGGGTGGTGAGTTTTTTCCGAGTATAATTGCTACTGAGCTTTCAGTGTCGCCGAGCCAATTATCTCTGGAGGGAACGAAGTAGGGTTCCGCTACTACTGCTGCATGTATCAACCACTCCGCCGAGCTCTGCAGGAGAAGATCCTGAGCACCGGCGCAGTGATTTAAATTCGCTTGTAGGAGGCGAAGCATAATCCTATTATATTTGCATCGCTTCCTCCTCGACGACTGGCGCAGCCTGGGCGGGGGTTCCCGCACTCTGCGTCATTTGCGTTGGCGATCCCGTCTGGGCCTCCGCCCTGACGATCGCTCTCCTTTTCGTAGTCTTCTTAAGGTAGGCGCAAGATTTCGCGCCCACTCTGTGCTCCGATTTTTGACCTGTAGCCGCACACAGTGTACAGTGCGGTTTAGCGATGCATTTGGCCGCTATATGACCAGCTTGGCCGCAACGGTAACACTCACGGCTACGGTCCACGGTCGATGCGCAGCGCGCGCTTACGTGACCGACCTCAAGACACCGGTAGCATCGCAGCGGCCTGCTTTCCAGACGGAATACTCTGGCTGACACCCAGCCGACTAGCAGGCGTCCGTTTGCGACCACTTTGTTGGCGGCAGCCACTGGACAGCTCACCCGCACAGTGCCGGTGCCAGAAACGCCGAAACGTATTTCTCCTGTGGTCACTGATTGCTCTAAGCAGTCCCCGTCTTTAGCGACAACCGCTTTCACGTCGTTTATGGTGACTGATTCGTCTAAGCCTGAAATTCTAAATGCGGCGCATTTAATCGGCCTGTCCACCTTCACATGTTCGCTGGTAAACAATTCTCGTAGTTTACCTGCGAGTGCGTCCGCCCGCTCTCCGCTCGCGGAACCCGGCAACTCCAGAATCCGTGCACCAGTTGCGGCCTGCCTATATTTAAGTCCGGAAATGCCAAGACCTTGAAGATCGATTTTTCTTCGTGCCTCCGCAAGCACGTTGGCATACGTCGCTCCGCCATTCTCGGCCTCCGGACGCAGAGTTATCACTATGGCCGAGGACCGGGGAGGACGGGGTTTTCTGGGCTTTTTTGCCGGCTGCCAAGAATAAGGCAGCCGGCGCAGGTGGGCGCTTTTGCCACGCGGGAGCCGCTGACTTTGACCCTTTATTTCGTTCGGTTTTTCTTCGCCGGACAACCGTCGTCCAGTTGTCTTTTTCAGCCGACGCCGACATGGCCGCAAGGGCTGGGACGCTATGGTGCGGATATGGCTTTTCATTTTGTGTTCCAGCCCTATGATTCTCTGCAGTATTCGCTCCCTTTTGATTTTTGTTGTGTCTCCTTGGTTCAACCAGTGGTTCGGGTTGAGCGGGGGAAGTACCATCCTTCACTGTACTTTGTTGAAGGGGAGGGCGCAGTCGCTGTTCCGGTGGTAGCCTGCTCTCCAAATTCTCTAACCTGGCGCTGACCAGCGTCCCAACGGAGACCATAATGGACCGTTTAAGCTCCTCTATAGCCTCCGCCAGACCTGTCTGGTCAGAAGTCGGTGTCGTAAGTGGGGGAGATTCCCTTCTTACTGGAGGTCTCACTGGCCGCGACGGGCAGAGTGGTGGTGAGTCCAGTGTATGCATCAATGCTGGAAGAGGAGGAAAATCCTCTTCCATTCGCCTCTTCGGAGTTGGGGACGGGTATGATGACTTTTTTAGTCTCTCAACCTCTTCCCGCAATTGGGCCAAGTCGGTGCGAAGTTGGTCTTGCTCCTTCTTGAGACGCTCATTTTCTGCCTGGAGCTTGGCATTTTCATCAGAGGAGGTACGGTTTGCAAGCTCCGTCAATGACTCCTCGATAGATGCAGCAGCCTCCTTAAGGGCCTTCTGAAACGTCCCTTTCAGATTCCCTGACTTTTGGACGCAGTGTCTAATAACCTGCGCGTCCTTAGCCACTGTTTGGCATATAGCAGCAGCGGTGCGCTCCCCATCGCCAGATTCAATAGCTCTGTGGCGCTGAACTCGCGTCTTCCTTGCCTCAGAGACTATCGCCGCCATCTCCTCCTCTTGAGTCTGGAGAAACTCTTCACGTCTAGCTTTAACGAGGGCGGCCTTTGCCTTAGCCAAACCTACATAATCGCTAGCGGTGGTTAGCCGAACCCGACCTCGCTTAGGGCCACTGCAACCTTTGCTAGAGCGCGGCTCCCCATCGCCCGAAGAAGAGTGGGAGATTTTCCTCTTAGGTGGTCCACCTACTGTTGCGGGTTCAGAATCCGACTCGGATTTTCTTCCCCCCCTCCAGAACTTCCCTGCCGATGACTGCGATGATGCAGTTGCAATGCTGGCATCGGATAAATCTGATCCAGCTTCCTCTTCAATTTTTTTTTCTCGTTTCGATGAGATTTCCGGTACCTTTTTCGTAGCCTGGGTCGTGGTTAAGTTAAGCAATGAATCAGCCGTACCAGATAAGTGGCTGTATGTTGCGGCTTCCGTCTCTACTGATGCAGTAGTGGCTGAAGTCGCAACACAGAGGGATTCCCCTCCGGCGCGAAGCTCGGAAGGACCCTCCTGGTTATTTACATTGTTTTTCGTTGCTTCCATTTTAGTTTTTTTTTTAGCTCCCTGTTCCTTCTTATTGGCAGTACGCCCGCCGGGATGTTGCCCTTTCACAGTAATGAGCTGGTGCTATGCAACAACTCATTTCCATCCCGCCGACCGATACCTGGTGTTGGGCCCTTCATGTACGCCCAGGTCCTCCGGCCCCAACCCAGTACTGAGGGCACTGCTCCCTGCCCTCAGGAGTGATTATAGGCTCTCCAGCCTTACTCATAAGATCATCGCTCAGCGATTGAATCTTTCTGAAGTCGCCATATACATGTTACATCCGAAACGCTGTCTGATGTGCAGAGAGCGGAGATGTAACTACAATTTAACTGTCCCGCAAGGGACTGATAAATTACGCTTCTGTTGATGCGCGCCGGGTAAAAATGTACATAGTTTTTTCCCCATTCTATCCGGAAATCTGCATGACATAGATTTCCGGAAGGACTCCCTAATTCGGGACACGCGCTGTAAGACAGCCGCCCAATATGGGACAGACGCTGACTAGGCAGCCGCTCGATCCGAGACCGACGCTGCCTAGATTTTCCTCCCCTACGCCAGCCGCCCACTTTGGGTCAGACGCTGGCGTATTTTCGGCAGCCGCTCGCTCCGAGACAGACGCTGCCTACACCTCCTGGGACCGTTAGTTAAGCGGGTGCACTTGCACACCCACCGTAAGCCCCCCCACCACGTCAAGGTGGTCCCACGGGGGGGAACCTTTTTTTTTTTTTTGAATAAATGAAAAAAAAAAAAAAAAAAAAAAAAAAAAAAAAAAACCTAACCTAACCTAACCTAACCTAACCTAACCTTTTTTTTTTTTTTTTTTTTTTTTTTTTTTTAACATGGGGAAATCCGTCATGGATACCTCCCGGTGCCGGGGGGCACAGAGGAGGTTATGTGAGACTCCTACTCACATAAAACCCCATGGAGTTCCTTCGAGCGCCTGAGTGGAAGGGCAACGGGTACACGCAAGTATTCTTCCGCGGCCCCACCGGCGATAGCCTTTTCGGGCTCCGACACTTAGAGGGGAAGGGACGAAGTTATTCCCACCCCTTTCTTCATTTAGTTTTTATGTGAAGGTCGCTCAGGAACCCATGAGCGCCTTTCACCTTATAAGGCTCTTTGAAGCGTTCTTTGTATGAGACGGCGTATGCCCCCGCACTCACCGCACCAAAAGAGAACAGAACCGCCAGTTTGCACTATCACACTAGGGAAGACAGTGGCCACTCACGTGTCCATCAGCTCCTCCCTATCCCCGGTTGTAGCGGAGCGTCGGGCTATTATCGGCTTTGCCACAGATGTGACAACAGCCGTGCCCTGTTTCCTCTTCTTTTTTGAGGGGTAGCATGCTCGACCCCCCATCCTATGGTCACATTTGTTGCCGCTATCAGCACATATAGCACAATGCGGCATCGCCGTACATGTCGCCGCTTTGTGCCCGGGCTGGCCACATCGGTGACAAAGGCCACTACGATCGGCAGTTCCCGAGCACAGTTTGCCTACATGGCCAAGTTCCATGCAGCGGTAACACCGCATTGGCATCGGCGCGAGCAAGCTGACGCGGGCAGCAACCCAGCCCACTAGGAGCCGGCCGCTCCCGGCCACCTTCTTAGCTGCCTCCACTGGGCAACGCACCCAGATGGTACCAGAGCCCCGGAAAGAGCGGCGGATTTCGCCCGTTTCAACACTAGTTACGGGGCAGCCCGCAACCTCTGCCACTGCCGCAACAACGTCACCCGCCTCGACTGACTCATCCAGGTCCATGATGCGCATTTCTGCGCACTTCACTGGTCGGGTGATTTTAACGTCATCGGAGGACAGGTGCTCCAGTAACTTCTTAGCGAACGAATCCGCCTTTTTGTCGTGGTCTGGGCCAGGCACCTCTAGGATGCGGGCTCCGTTAGCCGCGACCTTAAAACTTAGTGAAGGTATCCCGAGAGAGCCAAGATTGATCTTGCTCTTGGCCTTCTCGAGTACTTTCACGAATGTAACGCCTCGTTCTGCCGCTCCTGGCTGGAGAGCTAGGGAAACCGCAGCGCTTCGAGGGACACGAATTCTCGGCGGCTTCTTGGCCGCTTTGGATTTCGGTGTAGCGGTAACCGATTTGTCCCCTCCTTTCGTTCCCCGCTTTGTCACGGTCGCGTAAGACTCGGCTTGTCGGGGTTCGGGCTTCTTATTCCTGGGCCTTTTCAAAGGAGACTTCTTATAGGCCACAGGTTCTTCAGCTGTCTTGGTTACAACTCCCTTCTTTTTCGCTGTTTTTCCAGTCAGTTTTAGCAGTC
Organism: Monopis laevigella; assembly: GCA_947458855.1. Lineage (NCBI taxonomy): Eukaryota > Metazoa > Arthropoda > Insecta > Lepidoptera > Tineidae > Monopis > Monopis laevigella. Next base: position 9,122 of record OX381581.1, read on the forward strand.
GGCTTAGCCACCGCCTTGATGGCCGGATAAACAGCGATTTGAGGGGCAGGCTCAGCTCTGCCCAAGGGTGGGCGAAGGAGCATGCCTTCCACTGATTTAAACCTCGCATTAATTAGGTCCCCGACTCGCTTTAAAATAGAGCGAGTAAGGACCTCCGACGGCGAGGTTTCTTCTATGTCGCGGACATTTGTTCGCGATTGTTCCTCCGATGTTGTGTTCTGGGGTGGTGGCTCCACAGAGTCATCTGCCATATCATCACAGGTCGCTTGGGAGATATTCTCGCGAAGGAACTCACACTCTTTTTCAAGAGCCGCACGCTCCTCGCAAAGAGCTGCACGATCCTCGCACCGCCTTCTAAATATCTCTTGCGAACCCTCCCTTAACTTCTGGACATCCAGGCTGAGATCATCCACCTTTTGCGACAGGCGGGCGTTCTCAGCCTGCAGTTTTCTAATCTCATCAGACGCAGTACGTTCGCTCAACGCCCCGACTGCGTCCTTGATGGTCGCTGCTGCTTCTTTAAGGGCCCTTTGAAAAGTGCCCTTAAGGTTGCCCGACTTAGTAGCGACATTTAATATGACGTCGACCGAGTCGAGCACATTTTGTCGTAGATCGGCGGCCAGCTGATTTTCTGCTGCCACCTCGCTCATTGTTTTAAGTTCGCGCGTAACTCGAGCTGTGCGGACATGTTTGACCTTGGCGGCCATGTCCTTCTCAGCGTTTACGCGCAACTCTTCTCTTTCCACTTCAAGTAGTTGGGCCTTGGCTTTCGCCAAGCCCACGTAATAGCCTGTGGTAGGAGGGCGTCCTCTCCCTCTTCTAGCCGGAATTTTGCTCGGCGAGTCCTCTCTAGCCGAGTCAGATCCCGAGCCAATATGATGGCGCTTAGCGCCTATTGAGTGTGTCCTCGGGCCTCTAGGCGCCTCGGAGGACGCCAGCGACGAGGCAGAAATCAGGCTATCATCTGAGTCCATACCCTCAGACCTAGCACCTGATTTCCCCTTTTTAACCAAGTTGCGAGATTGTCGCTTGCCGATTGGCGCCGATGACGCCGAAGACACCGTCACTAGACTGGCATCAGATAAATCCGATCCAGCCGCCTCTTGTCTTTTTTTTTTTTTTCCCCTTCCATTGTGCATTCCGTTTCCGTTTTCGTAATTAAGGTCAACTCCTCCCCCGTTAAAAAATTCATTGGGATTCCCACGAGTATGGCGGATATAACGGTCCATCCGAGTGGTGCCCCCTGCACCCGGATAAGCCTAGGGCTTTACTCGCCCAAGGGGTTCGGCAGATCCCCCCGGCGAGGCCGCACTAGAGACTGAACAACCCATCAGCCATGCATTTTCTCGCGGTGCGGCGCGCTTAAAATTCGGGGTATTTTTTTATAGAGGTTGTCATCCTCGCGATCCGGGCGACCAAGCCAAGACCATCGGCCCCTCAAGCCGCGAGACTTGACCACGACACTTTTGGGGTTACGATTACAACACTGTCGACATTCGCCGACTTTACCTAGCCGCTGCACAGAACAGCGACCGGGCCCATCGCCCATATTCCCCCCTCTTAATTAAGAGAAGTGATAGGGCATCTCAGGGTTTGGCTTCGACCGCAAAGACTCCACCAATTACCCTGCGCCAGCCGCCCACTATGAGTCAGACGCTGGCGCCTCCGGCAGCCGCTCGCTCCGAGACAGACGCTGCCGGTTACCTTCTCGGGACCGTTTGTAAGCGGGTACGGTAATGTGCACCCGCTGTAAGCCCCCCCACCACGTCAAGGTGGTCCCATGGGGGGGAACCTAACCTAACCTTTTTTTTTTTTTTTTTTTTTTTTCGTGGGGAAATCCATCATGGATACCCGACTATCACGGGGGTGACGGCCGGGTTATGTCGGACTCGAACCGACTAAAACCCCACGGTGTTTTCACCGGTCGCCATAGAGGGAGGGCAACGGGAACGCTTTTGCACTCGTCCGCGGCCCTCCGGCGCTAGCCCGCATACCACGCGGGCTCCGGCTCCTTGAAGGGGGGAGGACAGAGCGTCTCCCCCTTTACCTCCGGCAAGATTGGCGCACGCAAACACGACGCGCGCCACCTCATGAGGCCTTTTCGTGGGATGTCTACCGCCCCCGCGGCAACATCCCGGGCCTGGGTCAGGTGGGTCGCAGGGAAATGCCGGAGGCTCTTCCCCTGCGCCTGGTTCTCCTTTGGCGGCACGCAGGAGCGTCTTCGCTGAGCTCCCGCTCGCGTTCCGCCGCCTCCTTCTGCGTCATAACGTCTTCACAGAAGGAGAGAACAGCCTGCCACGACCTCTGACTACCCACCATCGCCTTGACGACAGCGGGCAATGAGAGGTCATGCCCCACCTGAGCAACGAGGGCACGTCGCTGCACATCCCAAGCGGCGCACTCCGCCAGAGTATGCTGGGAAGTGTCCTCGTCGCAAACCCCACATGCGTGGCAACCCATTGTCAGCTCCCTTCCCGCAATCCGACACAGATATCTCCCGAAACAGCCATGTCCCGTGAGTATCTGCGTCAGGTGGAAAGTGAGAGCACCGTGCCGCCTGTTCAGCCATTGCTCCAGTACGGGCCGAACGGCCTCAACAGTCCTTAGTCCGGCGGTCGGAGAAGCCAAACGGTTCTCCCACTGCTGAAGAAGGAGCTGTCGAGAGTGAAACCTCCTCTCGCTAGGCGTCCTGGCGTCTGCTCTCTGCCAGTAATTGGCAGACCAGTTCCCCGCCTCCAGATCCCATGGCGGAGATCTAGCCAGGACGCACGCCGCCTCGTAAGCAACGGTGTGGTAGCCTCTTATCACCCTAACGGCCATGGCCCTCTGTGGTCTTCGTAGTAGGGCCGTGTTCTTCGCCGTCAGGGTGTCGGCCCATATCGGTGCCCCGTAAAGGGCCATGGACCGTACCACACCCAGGTACAGACGACGACTCCCCCCGTCTGGCCCTCGTAGATTAGGCATCAGCCTGGCCAACGCGGCCGCTGCGCCCATCAATCTCGGGGTCAGACGGGTGAAGTGCTCTCGGAAGTTCCACCGGCTATCGAGAACGAGTCCTAGGTACTTCATAGAAGACCCGACCTCAATTTGGTGCCCCTCCACTAGGATAGATGAGCTTGCAGGTGGCGCCCTTCTGGGCCCATGAAAGCAAAGGGCCTCAGTTTTGTTTAGCGCCACCTCCAATCCCAGCGTCCTTATTCTGCCGACAACGGTTGCCACGCCTGCTGTGACAAGACGGGCAGCCACCTCGTAGCTGTCGCCTTGGGCCAAAACTAGCGTGTCATCCGCATAACATGACACGCTTAGGCCCGGAGCAAGAGCGCCCCGCAGCACCCAGTCATAGCCGATGTTCCACAAGAGGGGCCCTAGAACCGACCCCTGTGGTACACCGCACGACATCTCCCTCCTTTGAATACCGCCGTACCGTCCCAGGTACGCCACGTACCTATCACTCAGATACGACCCGACCAGCCGTCTCAGATAGGGAGGCACCTTGTGATATCTCAGCGCCTCCCTGATACAGCCCCAGGGCATGGTGTTGAACGCGTTGCTGATGTCCAAGGACACCGCCAACATAACTCTGCCCCGGGCGACGGTTTCGTCCGCTTGGGTCTTTACGTTGACAATCGCGTCTATAGTCGACCGACCCTCGCGGAACCCGAACTGTATTTCCGAAAGGTCGGGTCCTTCTGCGCTCAAATGTGCCACCAGACGGCCGGCGATTATTCTTTCGAACAGTTTGCCGACCTCGTCCAGCAGCACGATGGGGCGGTATGCGGAGGGAGTCTCCGCGGGACGCCCGTCCTTCTTTAGAAGAACCAGCCTGCCCGTCTTCCACTGCGAGGGAAATCGCCCCAACTGGAAGCACCAGTTGTAAAGTGATCCCAGTCGGGATCCGAGGGCGTCCAGAGCCAGAACCCAGACGTGACCAGGTATGCCATCTGGGCCCGGAGCTTTGTTTTTCTTGCCCCGAAGCCTCTTGGTGGCCCTATCAAACTCTTCCGGCGTGAGTGACGGGGCCGGTGCCTCGGCCGCTGACTCCCCTTCGTCGTCAGGGGGAGCCATTGATGGGGGAATATGGTCTGCTCGATTTGGAAATAAAGCAGACACGATATCCCCCAGCAGCCGGGGCTCGAGACTCTGAGTCAACGGTGGGGCCCATGCACGGAGTTTCCCGCGCACCATCAAATACGGGCGCCCCCAAGGATCTCGGCTCAGAGTCTCCAGAAGCTCCTCTCTCGCCTGGGTCTTTGCTCTGCTGATGGCCAGCTGCAGCGCCTTGGTCCTTTCTCTATATGCAACATACAGCTGGGCCTCGATTTCAGGGTCGCGGGTTCGCTGCCTTCTTCTGTACCTTGTGTACTGCCGTCGAGCCACTGTGCATTCACTGCGGATTGCGCCAATCTGCTCCGACCACCAGTACACTTGGCGTTTAGAATGTCGGAGCCCAGCCGGTGGGGGGATCTTCCGGGATTCAAGATACCCCTCTCACTGCGTGGGGCAGGAGAAGGGTTATGTGGGATTCCTACCCACTAAACCCCCACGGTGTTTCTCTGCTTGCCAGAGTGGCGGAGACGCAAGTACGTTCGCACATTCTTTTGTGTCTCCGCCGGCATCAGCTTACTATGAGCGGCCTCCGTCGTGTGTGAGAGGGGGAGAGCAATATGGAATAGTCACCCCCCCGACGAGTAATTGTAAGAAGGCACCCGGAAACACTGCGAGCGCCTTCCCGCCACGGGGCTCATTTGGGCGACGGGCGCATCCGCACTCGCCGCCATGAGCCCTCCTATGGTGGTAGAAGGTCGTTTCTAACGACCCTTCTTCTAGTTCTGCGGCGGCGAGAGGGCGGAGCGTCTTCTTCAATTTCGCGCTCTCTCTCAGCCGCCTCCTTCTTTTTCAATACGTCCTCGCAAAAGGCTAGCACGGCATTCCACGACCTGTCGTTACCGACTATAGTTTTAACTACAGTCGGCAAAGAGAGATCACTGCCGATGACGGCAGCAAGATCACGGCGCTGCTCTTCCCAGGCCGGGCATTCCTCCAGCGTATGCTTGGCGGTATCTTCATTACAACTGCATTGGTGACACCGCGGATTCGGCTCTCTTCCGGCTATATGGCACAGGTATTTTCCAAAGCAACCGTGCCCAGAAAGCACCTGTGTCAGCCGGAATGTGAGGGCGCCATGTCGCCTCTCCAGCCAATCGTTGAGGACAGGACGGACAGCCTCTATCGTGCTCAGGCCAGCCGTAGGATGGCCCAGTCTTTCACTCCACTCCTCCACTAGAGCCGATCGGAGATAACGTCTCTGACGCTCAATCGCCTGGGGTGGTAGTATTGCGCCCTCATCGCGACTCTCGGCACGCCATGCATACAAGGACGCTTGAGCTTGCGCTTCCAAGGTCCAAGGTGGCGATCCTGCCAGCACGCATGCCGCCTCATAGGAGACGGTACGGTATCCTCTAATCGCTCGGATCGCCATTGCCCTTTGCGGACGACGTAATAGGGTCACGTTTTTAGGCGAGAGAGCGTCCCACCAAATTGGGGCTCCGTAGAGGGCCATTGATTTAATAACACCTTGATAGAGACTGCGAACACCGGAATTCGGCCCACCTAGGTTGGGGAGCAGCCGTCCCAAAGCGGCGGCAGTTTTCATGAGCCGGGGAGTCAGCTGACGGAAGTGGGCATCGAACCTCCAGCGCCCATCCAGGACAAGACCTAGGTATCTTATCTCAGACCCAACCGTGATACGAGTACCATTAATTACTATTTGGGACCCCGGAGGTGGCGCATGTCGAGCCCCATGAAAACATAGAGCCTCGGTTTTATTAAGGGCCACCTGGAGTCCCAACATCGCTATGCGCTGTATCACTAATTCCACGCCTGCAGTGACAAGGCAAGCAGCATCGCCATAGTTCTTGCCTCGGGCCGTTACCAGGGTGTCATCTGCATAGCAGTTGACATCAAGGCCTGGAAGAAGAGCGCCCCGAAGTACCCAGTCATATCCGATATTCCACAGGAGCGGTCCTAAGACAGATCCCTGTGGAACACCGCACGTTGTCTCCCTCTGTAGTAGTTCGTTCCGCCCCATACAGATGACCTGCCTCCGCTGAAGATAGGCCTTGACCATCCTTGATAAGTAGAGAGGTACTCCGTGGTATTTCAGTGCCTCTATAATGCACTCCCAGGGAAGCGTATTGAAGGCATTGGAAATGTCTAACGACACCGCCATCACTACACCGCCACGGGAAACTTGCTCCTTCGAGAGGGCTTTGACGCGTTGTATCGCGTCAATCGTCGACCGCCCCCCCCGGAACCCGTGCTGATGTTCGGATAGGTCTGGACCTACACCAATCAGATGTTCTACGATACGGGCGGCAATTACTCGTTCGAAGAGTTTGCTCACCTCGTCAAGCAGTACTATGGGGCGGTATGCCGAAGGCGATTCCTCGGGGCGACCCTCCTTACGCAGTAGAACTACACGGCCTGTCTTCCACACCATCGGAAAACATCCGGAGGTCAAGCAAGCATTAAAGAGACCGCGTAAGCGGGTCTCCATTTCCTCAACCTGCAGAACTGTAACCCACACGCGGCCTGGAATCCCGTCAGGTCCGGGCGCAGTGTTTTTTACACGGAGTCTACGAATAGCAGCTCCAAGCTCCTCCTCTGAAACATCCGGCACCGCTGAGTCCGTGTCATTATCTTGGTCCGCTGCTGCCATTGGCGGTGGTGTGTGATCTGCTCTAGTGGGAAATAAGGTGGAGATCACGACTTCCAGCAACTGCGGCTCCATCCTCTCGGAGACCGGAGGCGCCCAAGGTCGTATTTTATTCTTGACCAGCTTATAGGGGCGTCCCCAGGGATCACGGTTTAACGTCTCCAGAAGCTGGTTTCGTGCCAGGGCTTTGGATTTTAGAATAGCTACCTTTAGGATCCTCTTGGCCTCGCTATATTTCTCGCACAGGCGATTTTCGGCGCTGGTTAGCTCCCCGCCGCGTACGCTGCGTCTACTCCGTTTATTAGTATACTGGCGTCTCGCTGTCACGCAGTTTTCCCGCAGTTCAGCAATCTCGTGAGACCACCAGTACACCTGACGCTTAGGAGGTTGAGGTTTGGCCCGCGGCATGGCGGCATCACAGATATTTGTCATTGCATGCCGGAACCAGTTAGCTTCCTCATCTACATCCGCACTTCTGGCTCCATTGCAGCTCCAGGCCTGAACTACGGCGGCTTCCACAAGCGCGTCCCTGCTGAGTCGCGACAAAGCCCATCTGGGGTAATGACGGTCACTTTGGTGAATTGGAGTCTGGGCATGTGACGGAGCGGAGACCTCAAACCTTATATATCGATGGTCTGACAAAGTCTCCACTCCTACCAGAACTCTCCAGTCATGGACTCGCCTCGAGATGGTGGGACTCGCGAAAGTAATATCCACCACAGAACCACCCCGCTGCCTTACACATGTTTCCACTGTACCCTGATTGAGGATAGAGAGGTCGGCAGAAATTGCCCATTCCTCAAGGACTCCACCGCGGGCATCTGAACCTTTTTTTTTTTTTTTTTTTTTTTTTTTTTTTTTTTTTTTTTACGTGGGGAATCCTCATGGATACCCAGCCATCGCGGGGGCGACAGCCAGGTTATGTCAGACTCTTACTGACTAAACCCCACGGTGTTCCTCCGGCCGCCATAAAGGCAGGGCCACGGGTACGCTTGCGCATTCGTCCGCGACCCCGCCGGCGTGAGCCCGCTTGCGCGAGCACCGTCTCGAGTGGAGGAGGGCCCTCGATATACCCCCCTCTCAACTCCCCCAGGAAAAAGACGCCCGGTAACACCACGGACGCCTTTCCTCACGTGGCCCTCGACGCGACGAATGCCCCCGCATCCGCCGCCCCAGGCCCCACAGGGCGGGGGGAACGAGCACCATGTCCCCCGCCGCCCCGTTCCTCCTCGGCCACCGAATAAATGGCGTCCGGGGTTGTGGCCCCATCCCAACCAACTCCGCCTCCACAGAGAAGTGCCAGGAGGGGCCCCTCTTGGGACCGTTAGTTAAGCGGGTGAACTGACCCAATGCGCACCCACCGTAAGCCCCCCCACCACGTCAAGGTGGTACCCACGGGGGGGAGGTTAGGTTAACCTAACCTTTTTTTTTTTTTCGTGGGGAATCCTCATGGATACCCAGCCATTGCGGGGGCGACAGCCAGGTTATGTCAGACTGAACCCCACGGTATTCCTCCGGCCGCCATAAAGGAAGGGAAACGGGTACGCTTGCGCATTCCCGCCCTCCAGGGCCCTCCCGCGCGGCCTCTGCGCTCATCAACCTGGGAGTCAGGCGGGTGAAATGCTCCCGGAAGTTCCAGCGGCTGTCGAAGACGAGTCCCAGGTACTTCATAGATGACTCGACCCTGACTTGGTGCCCGCCTACTAGGATGGTGGAGTTAGCGGAGGGCGATCTTCTTGGACCATGAAAACAAAGGGCCTCAGTTTTATTGGGCGTCACCTCAAAACCCAGTAACCCGATTCTTCCGACTACCGTTGCCACTCCTGCCGCGACAAGACGAGCAGCGTCCTCGTAGTTGTCCCCTCGAGCCAGCACCAGTGTGTCATCCGCATAGCACTTCCCCCCTCAGTGTGAATATAATTATGGCGTAATTAATTGTAAGTTTAATTTTAATATTATAAAGATTAAAAAATCTTTATATATTTTGCACGCCATCGTGTGGTAGAATATGTAAATCATAAATCATAAATCATTTATTTGCCATAAAAACACGGTACATATAATTAGGTGGTCTTAGAAAAAAAAGTTCTCGTGTTTAACTGTAGTCCAGCATGCAAATGTTAATAAACAGGTTTTCAAATTTCACATCACAAACATTCAAAATAATTTTTACGTTAAACCAGTAGCTAGGTATTATTATAAATTACTAGATTTAATCCTAACAATTGACAGCACAACATAATTAGCAAATTACAAACAATAACAATGAAATTATAAGTCACAACATGAGTAGGTCAAATGCAAATGTTAACAAACAGGTTTTCAAATTTCACATCACGAACATTCAAAATAATGTTTAAGTTAAACCAATAGCTAGGTATTATTATAAATTTATAGATTTAATCCTAACAACGAACAATTGACAGCACAACATGATTAGCAAATTACAAACAATAACAATGAAATCATAAGTCACAACATGAGTAGGTTAACAACAAAATTATCAATAACAGTTATCATGTCCAAATATATTTTATACCACATGTCTTTACCATATTATGTCATCAGTTATACACACATAGTTAACAATACGTAATAACAACAAAATTTGTCAGGAATTCATTCATAAATCATATTCATTATTATTTATTAAAATTAAGTAAGTCAACATTAAAATTGTAAAAATGATACTTCATTATGTCTTTTAGTTTGTACCACATACATGTCATCAACAATACAAACAATCTTTCAGCTAAAGCAATCTTTGACAATTATTGTTTTTTTCATAATAAGGTGTCCCCTAAAAATTCGTCTAAATTATAGTACCCTTTCATTGCTAGCAAGTTAAACAACTTTGTTTTAAACAATGATGTTTTATTATCTTTAAGACCATCTGGCAATTTGTTAAACAATGTTGTAGCCATATTATATGTGGTATTAGTAAAAAAAGTAGTATTAGATTGCTGATGTGGATAGACTTCGAATTTATTTTTATTTTTACGAGGATACTTACTTTCTGAAATTCTAAAGTGGTGTGGATTTTGTTTAACAAAACTGCATGCCTCAAATATATACAAGGCGGGCAGCGTTAGGAGTTTTAATTGAATAAACATTGGCCTGCAGCTATCCATTTGGCTTATTCCTGTCATAGCTCTAATACATTTTTTTTGTGTTCTAAATAACGGTAATGTGTTACATTTCGCAGCATTTCCCCAGTTTAATATACCATATCGTAAATTAGATTCTATAAAGCCATAATATGCACTAAGTGAAGCTTCTCGTGATACATTATACTTAATATTTTTAAGTGCGTATACAAATCTATTTAATTTATGGCACATGCTGTCAATATGAGGTTTCCAGTTCATGTGACAATCAAGCAATACACCTAAAAACTTTATTTCTTTAACCTCTTCAATTACTTGGTTATTGTATGTTATTATAATATCTCTTTTTCTTGATTGTGGTAAATAAAATTGCATGCATTTTGTTTTTTGGAGATTAATGAGTAAATTATTACAATTCAGCCAGTTTATAATTTTATTGAGCGCATTATTTACTATGTTTTCATAATGATTAAGGTCTGTTCCCCTAACTATCAAAGTAGAATCATCGGCAAATAGAATCATATCATGTTTAATATTTAAGGGCAAATCATTAATATAAATAAGGAATAATAGTGGTCCCAAAATACTGCCCTGTGGAATACCATATTCTATTGTCCTAACTTTAGACTTAATCATTTCCTCATTCTTGCCACTATTTAAATATGCAACCTCTGTATATTGTTGTCTCATTTTCAGATACGATTTAACCAATTTGTGAGCTGAACCTCTAATACCGTAACAATACAATTTATCCAATAGTTTGTCGTGATTTACAAAGTCAAACGCTTTTGACATGTCCATGAATATGCCTATAACTGGGGTACGATTGTTTATAGATCCAGCAACCGTTTTTAGTAATTCATAGATGGCTAAATTGGATCTACCTTTTCGAAATCCAAATTGTTGATTATGTAAAATGTCATATTTTTTTAAAAACTTGTACAATTTGTTATAAATCACCTTTTCAAAAATTTTTGAGAAGACTGGAATTAAAGCTATTGGACGATAATTTTCACATTTTTCTTTATCGCCCTTCTTGAAAAGAGGTTTAACTACTGTAATCTTAAGCATATCAGGAAAAAATCCTTGCTCTATTGCAAGGTTTACTATATAGCTTAGGGGTGTTGCAATATATTCGGAACAAAACTTTATGGCTTTCGTGCTAATATCATCGTATCCTACGCTATTTGTATTTTTTAATGTTTTTATGATTAATTGTATAGCTTTTGGTGTCGTCGAATCTAGGTAAATTGTATTCAATGAGGTGTTGATTTCGTGTGTATGTAAGTCAACTTGTGCATGTCCTTTACTGTTATTTGTAGTCCTTACAAGATCTATATATGTGTCGTTAAATGCATTAGCTATATCGTTCGGTTGATCTAATATTTTATCGTTGTATCTGATTGTTTTTATGTAGTTTTTAGGTTGTTTATATTTATTACCATTTATTATTTGCCATGTTGCTCTTGTTTTATTTGTTGAGTTTTTTATATACCTGTCATTGTGAATTCGCTGGGCGGTATTAATTACCCTCCTCAAAATATTTCTATACCTTTTATATATAAGTTTTTGTTTCATATCATTTTTAAATCTGCTTTTCCAGTACAATTTTCTTTTAGCTTTTGTTGATTTTATTATGCCGTTAGTCAACCACTTTATTTTTTGTTCTGATTTAATTTTAATTTTATTATTAGGGAAACACAGATCATAAAATAGTTTGAATATGCTGTGAAAATTATTAAACGCCTCGTTAACATCCGTGGAACTGTATACGTCAGTAAATCTCAGATTTGCCAGACAATCTTTAAATTTATTCAAATTACTAATACAATAATCACGTTTTTGTAAATACCAACAATCAATATTATGTTTTAGTTTGACAGGAAATTTTAATAACTGTGCCGAGTGATCAGAGAGTCCTAAATGTAGTACTTTACTGATACAGTTTTTACTATTATGTGCTATGTTGTCTATACAAGAGCCACTGGCTAGCCTAGTCGCATTTTTTATCTCTAGTCGTAAGTTATAGTTAAGCAATAAATTCTCAAAATTCAATGATAGTCTAGAGATAGTCTGTAGGATCAACCAAACAACTTTTCAACAACATGTCCCCATATTCTGGTAAATAATTGATATATTATTATTAAAAGGTGATTAAAGCTAGCCAGGTGGGCGATTCTCGCGCTTTCGACATTCATCTCGATTCGATATTTTTGAACGAAAAATTACATATTATGTCATTTTTCGTTCACAAATATCGAACATTAAACGAAATAAATATTAATTAATAAATAATAAATATATAAATATTGAACGCCCACCAGGTGCGGTTAGTAAATGAGATTAATAATACCTAGAAAAAGATGGCGACCCTTAATAATAGGCGTATTAAGGTGTATATTGACACTGGATGCGAGCGGAATACCATACGGATAGAGTATGTTGAAATGAAATAAAATTAAATATGTTTATTTTGCAAGAATATGGTGTTACAGTATGTTAATTTTTGCAATGATTTACATATTCTGCCATTTTTGGCGTGCAAAATCTAGTTATACACAGTTTTAAATGTTAATAATCAATATAATATTCTTAATAAGTATGTGATTTATGTAGGTAAGTACGATATAGAAACACACATTTATATATATATATACACACATCAAAAGTGTCTAGGGATCAACATATATTTTTGCAATAACTTTTCTCCTGATTGATATTCATTAAAAAAATTTTTAAGGATTGATCAAATAAAATGTTTTCGTTTGTCTACAGTAACGATAAACCAAGTCACCTTTGCATTAGTAAAAAAAATTGCCATTTTCCTAATAAAGGGATTTTTGACATTTGAACCACTAACATTAAAGTTCGAAAAAAAGACTGAAATAACAGTTTTTTTTTTAATTTTATTGGGTAACTTAAACAATTAATAATCCGTGTTTCTACCGCGAACACTAACAACACAAGAACATCGGTTTGGCATACTCAAAATGAGTTCATCCAAATCACGCTGTGGAATGGCCGCCCATGTTCGTTGCAACAACAAAAAAAGGTCTTCTTGCGACTGGATACCCTCCATATTCGGCAGAGCTCTTCTCTGAAGAATATCCCATGCATGCTCAATCGGGTTCAAGTCTGGCGACTGAGCAGGCCAGGGCAGGACATTGATGTTAGCTGCGGCGAGAGTCTGTCTTACAACTCTTGCGGTGTGCGGTCGTGCATTATCATGCATTAACTGAAATAAGGGACCGATATGCACTTGTAGAGGAACGATGACGTCTGATACAACCGTCTCAGCATAAATTTGAGCGTTGAGGTTGCCTCTGATCCAAATCAACTCAGTTCTTCCGCCGATCGAAATACCCGCCCATACCATGATGGTTCCACCACTATAAGGATGGACTTCCTGGCAGGATTTTAATCGCTGTTGGCGTCCAGGGGTTCTCCAGTGTCGTATACGTCTTGTATCCGGCCTCATACCAAAACGAGACTCATCAGAAAAGCACACGAAACGCCATTGTTCTTCTGTCCAATTTCTGTGTTCAAGAGCCCATTGATATCGAGTCCTACGATTGTGCATTGCTATAGGTGGTACCCGTAGCGGTCTTCGGGAATGAAGGTTTACTTCATGCAAGCGGTTTCTGACTGTTTGGTCGCTAATTAAGTTCCCTGAAGAGCGATGAAGGCTCACGGCTTACATCATGGCGGTTATTGTTGGAACTCTTCGAGCTGTGATTTGAATGTATCGGTCTTGTCTCCGTGTGGTGCAGCGATACCGTCCTCCATGGCGCTCAGCCACGGTACCAGTGGTTCGGTAACGTGTCCAAAGTCGACTGATTACACTCTGACTTGTATTCAGAGCTAAAGCCACAGTACGTTGCCGGGAACCAGCTTCTATCATTCCCACGGCTCTGATCATTTCTTCCCTGCTTAAATGACGTCGCCGCTCCATAATAACGTTGGTTTTAATCAGTAGTAGGGAAACAGTAGCACTAATAATGTCTTCAATGCGTCTTATGTTTTTATAGGGAAAATATTGACAGCTGATTTTCATCTTTTACTCGAATTTGATTGACAGTTCCTGTTTTAAATTATAAAATGCACCAAAAAGGATCCATATAAATTTATAAAATCATAAATTTATTACAAAGCCACATCTCAATCACAAGAAATCCGCATAAAAATGCTTGATCCCTAGACTTTTTTGATGTGTGTATATATAGATTCCCTTCATCTATATTGAGATCAATATTACAAACAGCATGCAAGACAACCACAACTATAGCAATATCATTTGCACACACATACACTATCAATACAGATTCAATTATTATTTAGAGTAATTTTCATTATTAATATGTTATTGCTAGGTATTATTATATTACAATTATTATATTATTGTTATCATTTATATATTATTCTCACAATGTATTGATGTCCATTACTATACATAATTTTTATTTTATTTTTATTACACAGAATATCAATAATCATTACACATAATATATATTTTTTTATTATTATAATTAAAAATTCAATATTTCTAGTATTTATTATTATTATACATATATTTACTTATTTATTTTATTGTATAATACAAAATAATACTTAAAAAACACATTTAGACGAGTCTGTCGTTAAGAAAATCTCTGACACTATAATACCCTTTTTCCAGTAATAATTGAAGTAACAATTTTCTTAAATGCCTTAGATTTAATTCAGTATAGTGAGAAGGTAGGTGATTATAAATTCGAATTGCCATACAGTAGCAATTTTTTGAGTATAATGTTAGACGTTGCCGTGGCATATAGAGTTTACTACTGTATCTTTCACTGCGGTATAGCATTTCACCATTGGTTTTAAATAAATTAGGGTGTTTATGCACAAAAATAACCATTTCATATACATATAAGCACGGCAACGGCAATATATTTAATTTTTTGAATAAAGGTTTGCAGCTATCCAAATAGTGTGCGCCGCACATCGCACGTATACATTTCTTCTGTGCCACAAACGCCTTATTCACTTCAACTGAATTACCCCATAGGATAAGCCCATAGCGTAACAGGGATGAAACATATCCATTGTAGGCCAATAAACTAGCTCTTAAACAGACAATATCTTTAATTCTTTTCAAGGCATAATCGAATCTATCCAACTTATCGCATAACGTATTAATGTGCGCTTTCCAGTTGCAACATTTATCTATTTTAAAACCTAGAAACGTAACAGAGTCGACTTCCTCAATAGTATAATTATCATATTTAATACTACTTAAATTAGGTTGTAAATTATTAATTGTGTGGAATTTTATTATCTTTGTTTTATCATAATTTATCAATAGTTTGTTTTGTTTCATCCAGTTATTTACATCGTTTAGACTATCATATATTATTGTATCGATGTTATTTATATTATTGGAATTTATAGTTATTGTGGTATCGTCAGCAAATAATATGCATTTATGAACAGTAGAATCCGGGAGATCGTTTATATAAAGTAGGAATAGCAACGGTCCTAAAACGCTCCCCTGTGTAACGCCGCATTCATTCCTTATAAATTTAATGTCGCTTTCTATGTGTTATGTTTCAAGTACTCATATTCATACTGTTTTCCAAATTAAGGGTCGTTATTGTTTGTATAACTAGGACAGATAAAAGCAAAAGTAATAATATCCGATGCCTTGAGTGGTTTTTTTCTTGTAAACAAATGTAATGCATTAAATTAAGTAAAATGAAAAAAGGAAAAAAAAAACAATTAGTATTGGGCTGTCACTGGTCGGGATTGATCTGCTGACTACTGGATACTATGTTCGTAGCACGAATGTTCAGAGCTGTTACAGCTGTTTGATTACATAGCGAAATGAACGGATTTAATAATAGGTACTATATATATTGCGCGGTCAAATGAATGCAATGAATCACGATTGTCATTGTTTAATCAACTAAACATTTTATCATATCACCACCGCACAAAATTTAAAAGTTTTTTAAAAGTATTTTTCACTTTTTAAGCACTGTTCTTTAGTTATTAGTTATGTTTTTTACATTAATATGTAGCTTTCAGTTTACACTTCAAAGGTATAATAATTTGACTCATAAGAAATTACTTTGTCCAACTGTTTTTTAATTTAGTTTAAGAGCAGTACCCAGTGTTGACTCCATGGCGGAGTGTGATGTTCGGCCCCCTTCTTTGTTATTGCGAGGCTTTAGCGGTAGCTCTTGCATGGCGAAAGGCGAAGTTGATTTGACAATCACGGTCGATGGGGTTGCTCTCCCTATCATGGCGTTGATATTTGATTGTATCCTCTCTGGCGCTGACTTGTTGCTAGGACAGCCGGCGTTGGCTACTGCTGGTGTTACTTTAACGGTTCGTGATGGTAAGTCGCAACTATCTGTTGCATAATAATATTAAAATTATAAATTATATACAAACGTTAGTTCATAGCTAGTCTTTATTTGACATAAAAACAATAACAATCCGTAACCTAGCAACTTGTGACAAATTGTGTTTTTATAAGTCCTAAGGCTAAGGAACCGTTATATAGCATTTACTCCTCCGAAAGGAAAAGCTAATAACCAAAACGCGCTGGAGGTTTACGTTTACGTTTAGATTGGCGTGGTAAGTTATTGAGAGCGGAAAATATAGAAGCTTGAGGTTCGGGTAGCTGAATGTCTTGAGGCGTTACGTTAGATGGACCAGGTTCTTCGCGGGCATCTTCGTGCAGTACCTGAGGGGCGTTTGATGTTCCTGCTTCATCTACACTGTCTCCCCTCTCGTGACTAATGTTTCTCTTGTAGTAGCTGTAGTTCTTCAATTTACCCTCATTATTCTCATCCATAGCAGAATCTCTCGGTCTGAGCTGATCAGCGTGTTTTCGCTTTATCATTCCATTATTCATCTCAACCTGATAGGAATAAAACCCTGTTCGTTTTAATATAATTCCTGGTTCGGAACCTTTAACGGTTGGCTTGTTGACCCAGACCTTGTCTCCCGGTGAGTACTCTGAAGGTACTGTTTCCTTAGATGATGGTCTGAGCTGTTGATAAAGACGGGCTTTTTCGAGATCTTCTTTTACATTTGGTTTAAGCAGATCAAACGTGGAACGCATCTGCCTCCCGAACATCATTTCGTATGGAGAGCGTTTCGTGGAGTTTCGTGGAGTGTTTCGATAAGACCTTAGAAATTTGTTTAGGCGCTCATAAAGGTCAATGCTTTTATTAGATGCCAGCATACGTTCTTTAAATGTGCGCACTGCGCGTTCTGCTAAACCATTCGTTTGTGGGTGATAAGGCGTTGTTTTAATGTGGGTGATACCGATCTTCTTACAATAGTCTCTAAATTCATCAGATATAAACTGAGGCCCGTTATCAGTGACAATGTTGCTTGGTAAACCAAATGTTGTAAATATGTTTTCTAATTTAGATATAGTGGCTCTTGACGTTGTTGTCTTCATGGGTAACACTTCCAACCACTTTGTATATGCATCAATTATGATCAACCACATGTGCCCAAAAATAGGTCCAGCATAATCAATGTGTAACCTGTGCCATGGTTCTGGTGGTACTCCCCATGGATATACAGGAGATCTTGTTGTGTTGCTTCTAGATTGTTGGCAGTAATCACATTGTTTGGTAAAGTCCATTATGTCTTTATCGATGTTTGGCCAGTATACATGTAGGCGTGCTAATGATTGCATTGCATTTATTCCGCTGTAACCATCGTGTAACATTTCTAAAAATGGTTTGTGCAACGATTTAGGAATGCAAAGTCGTCCATTCCAAAGTACGATACCATCTTCATAAGATAACTCTAGTCGTTTTTCAAAAAATGTATGAAGTTCACTGTTTAAATCTTTTTTTGTTGGCCAATGGGATGTTATATATTTTTTTACTTCATTTAGAGTGTTATCTTTTAATGTATAATGTTTTAGATTATGTTTAGTTATAGGTATGTTATGTTATGTTTAGTCTTAAATGTAACAAACGTGCAAATTTAGGTAAACCAGTTCTTTCTTCTAATGTTGTTGTCGTATTTGTTAATGGCAAGCGTGATAATGCATCTGCTGGTGTGTTTTCTTTGGCTGGTTGATATTTTATTGTATAATTGTAGCTGTTAAGGGTCATGCTCCATCTGAGTAAACGGTTTTTTTTTTTTTTTTTTTTTTTTTTTTTTTTACTTTATTCAGGAAAACAAACAATTACACAATGTTTATTACAATTTAAATATTGGTATTTAAGTTACTAATTGTGTAAACAGCTTCATTATCCACACTTATGTATGTAAGATAAAGGACACAAAAGAAAAAGCATTTAACAAGAAAATATTACAGAATAGAATATAAATTATGTACACAATACCTGATATCTAGCTTGACAGAACCTCCATGACTGACTTTCTGTAAAGGCTTCGAGTAAGCCGAAACAGATCCACATCGTGAAGATCTTTATTATAACTTGACATTATGCGATTGAGAGGTATGCGTTCACCAGCATTCGTTCTGCTAGGTTTGGGAGCAAACAGCCGGTGAGAGTATACCCCTCGTATACGCTGTGAGCCACTGGGTATACGGTATACAATACAGCCTGTCAATTGGTTACAATCAAATTTGTTATAGCAAATATCATACAAAAGCATGCTATCAAAGAGCAATCTTCTTGTTTTTAGCGTAGAGAGAGAATATTTCTTTATAAGATTACCATAACTAGATCTCGAGCGGAAACATCTATAATTAGTAGAACGAACAAATTTACGCTGCACTGACTCGATTTGCTTGTTATACTTATCGTACAGTGGATTCCAGATTGAAGTTGCATATTCTATTTGAGGTCTTATAAGTGAAGTATACAGGTGCAAATAACTTTTAGGGTTTTTGAAAAGGCTACAGGAACGCATCACAAATCCATAGAGCTGATAGGCTTTAGCAGTGACATGGTTGATATGCTTATCAAAGTGAAGCTTTGAGTCTATTAGAACTCCAAGATCCCTGATTACAGATACTTTCTCGAGGGTTTTATTACATAAAGTATATTTGAAATTAATATTGTTAATCTTTTTTGATATGGTTGCTGGCAACTTTAGGTGTTTCACGATCTTGACTGAAAATACGTTCTAAAGGCTTATGATCTGTTAGCAAAATAACTTTTCTTTCAAAAATATACTGGTGAAATTTTGTTACGGCATAAACTATGCCTAATGCTTCCTTGTCAATTGTTGAATAGCGGCGTTCGATATCTGATAGTGTTCGAGATGCGAAAGCGATAGGTCTCATCATGTTATCGTCGTATTTATGAAACAGAACAGCTCCGACACCCTTATCTGATGCGTCACTGCTAAGATAAATAGGTAGGTTTTCGTCATAATGAGCTAGAGTATCATTAGATGTTAGTACATATTTTAGTTCGTTAATTATGTTAGTGTCGTTTTCGTTCCAATCCCATTTTTGATTCTTTTTCAGATGTCTGTATAAAGGTGCACAACGGACGTGTAAGTTGTGTATAAAACGTCCGTAATATGTTATAGATCCCAGAAATGATCGAAGTTCAGGGACATTCAATGGTATAGGCATTAATTTAATTGCTTCAACTCTATCAGAAGTTGGGTGTAAACCATGTTTATCAATTGTATGGCCCAAGAATGTTACGCTCTCTTGAAGCCATGCACATTTGGTTATTTGGCTTTTAATACCCGCTTCCTTAAGTCTCTGCAATACTGTTTTAACACGGTTTAAATGATCTTGAATATTATTTGCTGTAATTAAAATGTCGTCTAGGTAACAGACTACACCATCTAGGCCACTGAGAATTTTGTTCATAATTCTCTGGAAAACTGCAGGCGCGAATGATATGCCAAAAGGTAAACGTTTGTACTGAAAATACCCCTTATGTGTACATATTGTTAAGTATTTTCTGGAATCCGGATGTATTGTTAGTTGTAAATAGGCATCTTTTAGATCAATTTTTGTAAATAGTTGTCCTCCCGATAATTTAGTTTCTTCAAATCTCGGCAACGGGTAATCATCAATTTGTACGTATCGATTTATAGTTACTTTAAAGTCTGCACAAATACGAATGCTTCAAGTCAAGTCAAAGTCAAAATCATTTATTTCATGTAAATCTTTACAGATATTTATGAATAGTCAAAAAAAAAAAAACGTTTAACAATGAGGTCTTAGAGTGCGTTTGGTTCGGCAGCATTCATTAACAAAAGAACGACAAATATTTATTATACCTCGATATCAGATTTAGAACTTAAACGCGAATGGAAATTTTAATATGAAAAATACTACCGAACCGAACACACACTACATAACCAACTAGTGTAAGACTAGGTGGTTAGCTGATTCCATTGACCTGTCAATCATTATCTGCCATAAAAGAGAGCCACCAAGGCGACCAACTTCACCGACCATATCCACGCCTTAAATGTTTATTGTAAATAAAAGGTAAGTAACCAATCACATATAAGTAAAGGTATAAGGATCGGTATGTTTAAGGGCGTAAACATTAACTGTAAAGTCGATCCCCTCAGAGACCCCCCCGGAGAAAAAGAAACCAGCAAGTAAAAAACTCTAGTGCTTCACACAAACTAAAAAAGGAGCACAGCTATTGATTGGCTTATGCTATATAGCATATATATATATATATATATTAGCATACTCAAGGTGCACCCCACTGATCAGCATGCGCAAAACACCCTATGACAGATTATTTGTTACTGTACCAATGTACAGAGCTACACAGTATAATGTAGTATAAATTAAGTATAAATAGGTAAGTAATCATCAATTACCTTATCCAAAGACAAAATTTACATAATGTAATGAAAATAAATTATGTAATATTAAATTATTACAGTATCAATATACTAAACTAGGGTACATTCTACATATGTAATAAGCAATTTGTTAACTATTTGCGAGACCTCAATTGCATATCCGGACAGATCCAGACGTCTTTATCGTTAAAATAGTCTTTTACATTATAGTAAGCCTTATTGATTAATATTTGTTTTATACAATTCTTAAACTTTATTTCACTCAGATCTATAATGCGTTTAGGTAATTTATTAAATAACCTTATACTGTTAATGACGAAACATTTATTAGTTTTTTGCAGTCTAAACTTTGGTATATCGATTTTATCTGTGTTTCTTAAGTTTAAATTATGTCTATCGCTATTTTTAGTAAACATATTTAAGTTTTTCCTGACGTACAATAAATTCTCATAAATATATTGAGATGGTAGTGTCAGTACCTCAATCATAGGAAAGATTTCTCGAAGAGAATCACAAGCTTTCATGTTATATATTGCCCGAATGGCCCTCTTTTGTAAAATAAATATAGTATCAATATCAGCCGCAGATCCCCACATTATAAGACCATATGTCATTATACTGTGAAAGTAGGCGAAGTCTGGCTGTTGCAACATCAGTTAACTTTCTGATTTTTCTGACTGCATATGCAGCAGAGCTCAGTCTATTGGATAAAGAAGTAAGGTGAGCTTTCCACTGTAGTTTGGAATCGACTGTGATCCCTAAAAACACAGTGGAGTCAACAAATTCCAGGTCAGTACCACCTATCTTCACTGTGGCATTGATATTAGATACATTAGGCAAAGTAAATTTCAGGCACTTAGTCTTCTTTGCATTTAAAACTAAATTATTTGCCGTGAACCATTTTGAAACCATTTCCAGAGTGTCATTTGCTGCCGATAATATATTATCTTTCCTACTAACTTTAAAAAGTAGGGATGTATCATCAGCAAATAGCACTATCTGCGCCATCTCCTGTACCATATGTGGAAGATCATTGATGTATACTAGGAACAGGAATGGGCCTAAAATTGAGCCCTGGGGGACACCCATCTTTACAAGGGTTCCGGCGGATACACAACCATCAATATTAACACCTTGAGTCCTATTAGAAAGGTACGACTTTATTAGATTTAAAGCTAAATCGCGAATGCCATAAAATTCCAGCTTATCTAACAAAGTTTGATGGTCAACACAATCAAACGCTTTAGACAGATCACAGAAAACGCCAACGAGATCCTGAGAGTTTTCCCAAGCGTCAATTATTTCAGTAATCAATCTTGTACCGGCATTTGTTGTGTTTCTACCTTTTGTGAACCCGTATTGTTGATCATGTAACAATTTATGAGTATTAAAATGACTTAACAGCTGACCAAGAAGTATTTTTTCGAATATTTTACTTAAGGCTGGGAGGACAGAGACAGGGCGATAATTATTTGGATCTGTCTTACAACTGGACTTGAATATGGGAACTATTTTACTATTTTTCATGAGGTCGGGAAAAATTCCTTCACTAACACACCCGTTAAAAATATCAGCTAGTACCGGTGCTATAGTAAGAATGATTGAATCGATAGCTTTGACAGATAGCCCCCATAAATCTTCAGTTTTTTTTTTATTTAAAATTTTAAAGTATTTTAGTATATCCTCATTTGTGACATGTTTAAAATTAAAATTAGATATACTTGGCATTTTAATATATCGTTTTAAAAAATCTTTAGCAGTACTAGCTGATGATTTAATACAGTTCGTGATTTGTAACGGAATATTAGTAAAGAATTCCTCGAATAACTCCGCAACTTGTTTTTTATCTGATAACATAACTCCGTTTTATCTAATTGAAATGATATTTTGTCTGATAATATCTTTACCGGTTTCAGTATTAATGATTTTCCATACACACTTGGATTTATTATCTGACTGTTTGATTTTGGATCCAATGTGAATAGATTTAGCTATGATACAAACTTTCTTGAACAGTTTTGAATAATTTCTAACATAATTATGGAAAATTTGGTCAGATGTATATGATCTTTTGTCATATAGATCATACAATGTATCCCTACTTATCCTAATGCCTTTAGTGGCCCAAGTAGCAAAATTTAATTTGTCAGTAATTTTCTTTGTTTTAATTTTACATACTTTATTGAATTCTTGATTTATAATTTTATGTAGATTGGAGTATGTAATATTTGGTTGATTAATATTATATATGAATCTGGACATTTTACTCATTACATTTTCATTAAAATTATTAAGTTTATTATCTGTTAAGGGCCTATACTTAATAATTTCATTTATAGGTTTAATTTGAGACTGAAAGCTAACTAACAAACATTTGTGGTCGGAGGGTACCCCGGTAATAATAGAGTTACTTAAGAGAGAACAGTTAGTAAATATATTATCAATACAAGTCCGGCTAGTTGAAGTAATTCTAGTCGGTTCCATGAATACGTTATTTAAATTAAAAGAATTAAACAATGAAATAAGTTTTTGTTTGTCGCTGTCATTTATTAGGATATCTATATTAAAATCCCCACATATAAAAATTTGTTTATTTGAGTCATATATTTTTGACAAAACATCCTCCATTATATTAATAAAAGTATGTAAAGCAGAGGCAGGGGGTCTGTATATGCATAGAATAATATAGGTATCCATCTCTGCGCATGAGATCTCACAAACACGTTCAAGTGATAGTTTTACAATATCCTTCCGCTCTTTGCATTTTAGTGTATCTTTAATTAGGATAATAGATCCACCTCCCTCACAGGAGTTTCTATTGAAAAAACTAGCTACTACAAAGTTATTTATATTGAAACACATTTTCTCTGCTTTTAGCCAGGATTCTGTAAAACACATCAAATCTAAATTATACTTTTCAATTAATAATTCAATATTTAGAACTTTGCTAGAGAGGCTTTGAATATTTTGATGTATTAAGGTAAGCTTACAACTGTCCTTCTCTATTGTCACATCTAAAAGTTTAAACATGGTTGTACCACAACATTATTAGTACTACTACTAAATGATGATGTGGAGTCAATACTTAATAATATATTATTAGCTACCAATGTAGCAATAGTTTTTTGTACCTTCATAGGTAGTTTAAAGCTATCCTGGGTCATATAAATATTTTTAACAAATTTGTTAATATCAAATAAAGTGAACAAATCATTATAACATGTCATATTATAGATACAGTTATTTAAATAATGAATATGTTTATTTTGTGAAATGGAATATTTGTTTGAATAAAGGAATGTACATAATGTAACATTCCTTACTCCAAGTTGTAATCTTACTGTCTGTATCTGTAACTTCCATTTGCCTTGATAGCTATTACTATAGGTGATGCCCATTCTATCGGTGTTATCATCGTGTTTACTGGTTCGATTACACCTTCTTGAACAAGACGTTGTAGTTCAATATTTACTTGTTCTTTTAAAGCGATTGGAACAGGGCGAGGTCGGAATGTTTTTGGAGTAACATCTGAAGATATATGAATAATTGCGCTATGTCCTCGTATTGTTCCAAGTTTACCGTCGAAAAGGGTTTGATATTCATCAAGAATTTTATTAATGTCGGTGCTATGATCGGTATTGAAATGAGATGTGATATTGTATTTAATATTACAGAGTTTAGATCCTGGCGGCATTGGAAGGTTAAATTGTAAACACCAATCCAATCCAAATAGTGGAATATCGTTTTGTTCGGTCACATACGCTTGAAGAGTTTTAATTGTATTAAAAGCTTGTACAGTTATTTGGCATATCCCAAGTGTTTTGATTTTTACATCTGTGTAGGCTATGAGATTATCACATTTCGTCAGCTCCGGTCGTCCAATATTAACCCATAAAATTTTGCCAATGACAGAATGTACAGCTCCAGGGTCATACAACATTTCAGTATCTATTTCGTTTAGCTTTGTTGGTATCATTACTTTAGTTGCGGAATTTCGTAAGTTTACAGAAAATGTATG
Organism: Monopis laevigella; assembly: GCA_947458855.1. NCBI lineage: Eukaryota > Metazoa > Arthropoda > Insecta > Lepidoptera > Tineidae > Monopis > Monopis laevigella. Next base: position 33,738 of record OX381581.1, read on the forward strand.
ATTGCTTTCGTTGTCACTAGATGTATTTGCTGAAGCGTCTCTAGCTACACGTCTCGTTCGAAATTGCTTAGGATGTGCTTTGCCACTTTTGATGCAAACACTTGAAAAATGGTTTTCTTGACCACAGGATCCGCACCGTTTACCTCTAGCGGGACATTCTTCAATGTTAGTATGATAATCTCCTCCGCAAAATATACACTTTTTGATGTTCCGGTTTGGACGTTTATTTTTAGACCATTGTTTTGGTTTTATTTTGTTAACCATAGTCTCATGATTTTCTGTGTTTGTGTAATTTTGTTGTAAAATTCGTTTACTCTGTATTTCAGACTGTTCAAGTTTATTTGCCGTAGCAACGACATCTGTAAGTGTAGCAGTATTTGATGGATGTTCCTTAATAAGTTCTTGTTGCCATCTTATGTTGTTAATACCGATTACAAACTGATCTCTAATTCGTTCATCTAGATTGTTTCCAAATTCACAATAACCTGCGAGGTTTCGCAGTTGAAGAGCGAATTGTGACGTTGTTTCATTTTCATCTCGATATTGTGTACCAAATACTACTCTCTCCGACAGCACGTATGTTTTCTTGCCATAGTAATTGTTAAGAACTTCGACAAGTTCGTCAAATGTTTTTGACGTTACTGGTGTCGGACGATAATAGTCGACAAGTACCTTAAAAGCCGCTGGTCCAACACGTGATAGTAGCAGTTGTTCGCGTTTGTTCGTGGTACCATCGACTGCATGGAGACTCAGTTCAATCTTAAACCGTTGAATGTAGTAGTCCCAATCCTCACTGTTAGGGTTGAAAACTTCGAATTGAAATTTTCCTAACGACATTATTATATTAAATATCCTCGTCGCCAGAAAACTGTTGCATAATAATATTAAAATTATAAATTATATACAAACGTTAGTTCATAGCTAGTCTTTATTTGACATAAAAACAATAACAATCCGTAACCTAGCAACTTGTGACAAATTGTGTTTTTATAAGTCCTAAGGCTAAGGAACCGTTATATAGCACTATCACGTACTGCTAAAGTTTATGAGACGGAACAGCTCCTTAAGAGCATTACTTTAGAAGACGATGATGTAGTAGGGTGTACCAGGTGAGCCACCTGTAGCCGCGAGTATAAGCACCCGATTATACTCCTTCCAGGTGGAGCGACCGAAGTCCAACTCCAGGTTGAAGGAATGAAGACAGACGAGGTGTGTGTCGTACCGTCGAGGCGCTATGAGGCGAATGGCGTTATAGTCGCTGCCCAACGTTCCCTGATCCAAGGCGATGGCGACCAGGTGCAGGCGAACATCTGGAACCTCGGTCAGCAACCAGTCAGTTGGGAGGCTGGTCGTGTTCTGGCGAGGGTGCAATTGCTACAGGATGATTTAAACGTACAACATGTAAATGTTAATACTGAACCTTCTTTTATACAGGGTAGGATTGATTTGACTGGCATACAGGCGGGCGTTATGAGCGATGATGAACAGATGAATTTGTATGAATTAATACTAAGAATGGCTGTGTGTTTCTCATTGAATGACAGTGATATAGGTGAAACAGAGTTAGGTACAATGCACATAAAGCTGAACTCTGATAGACCTGTGGCGTACAGGCCTTATCGTTTTCAGTTGCTGAAAGAGAAAAGGTGAGGGTCAAAGTGCAGAGTATGTTGAAGGCTGGTATTATTCGTGAGAGTGCTGATACCGAAAAAGATTGGCGATGTGCGAATGTATGTAGACTATAGGGCGTTGAATGCTATCACAGTGAAGGATAAATATCCCTTACCATTGGTGGAGGATCAGTTAGACCAATTGGCGGGTAAAAGGATGTACACAATTTTGAATATTTATTTTATTTTTTATTTAAAAACTTTATTGCACAAATTTAGTACAAAGGCGGACTTAATGCCGCTAGGCATTCTCTATCAGTCAAACCTTTGGGACAAATTAAGCAGTAAGTAGGTAAAATAATAAGTAAGTAGGTAAGAATATGGTTCAAGGCTACCATCAGGTGCCGGTACACGAGGACTCAATATCAAAGACGGCTTTTGTTACTCCGGATGGTCACTATGAGTATACCATTTGGTTTGGCAAATGCCCCGGCGGTCTTTCAAAGGGTGGTGAATAAGATGTTAGGCGGAATGCAGTATGATCATGTATTGGCGTTCATCGATGATCTTCTCATTCCTTCAGAATCTTTTTCTGAGGGTATGATTCTATTAGAAAAGGTGTTGACATTGGTAGCGAATGCAGGGTTGAAGCTCAACCTAAGCAAGTGTGTATTTTTGTCTGATCGACTGGAGTATTTAGGACATGAAGTAGATGCGAGTGGTGTTCGCCCAGGTACGAGAAATGTGCAGGCGGTAAGTGACTTCCCAATACCATGGAATGTCCATGGCATTAGACAGTTCATGGGGTTGGCGAGTTACTTCAGAAAGTTTGTGTATGACTTTGCTGTTAAAGCGTTACCATTAAAAGATCTTACTAAGAATAATGTTGCATGGCAGTGGGGCGAAAAGGAACAAGAGGCGTTTGAGTAGTTGGTTATGTAGCGTGCGTTCGGTTGGTTGGTTTTTTTAATACTTTTATTTATGACACCTTTTATTAATTAATCTATAATGGTTATATATATAGCAGCCTAACCAAACGCACTCTAGACCTTATTATTAAAACTTTTTTTTTATTGATATCATAAATATCTGTAAGATTTACATGAAATAAATAATATTTGATTTAAGTGTCTTAAGAGGGCGTTGGTGGATAGACCTGTTTTGTGTTTGTATAACAGTAAGGCGAAAACTTAACTGCATACAGACGCTAGTAAATTAGGCGTGGCTGGTATTTTGTTACAAAAACAACCAAATGGTGATTTAAAGCCTGTTATGTATTATAGTAGGGCAACGGCGATAGCAGAGCAACAGTGGCACAGCTATGAGTTGGAAACTTTAGCCATTGTCGAGTCAGTTAAACGTTTCCGGGTGTACTTGGTAGGTATTCCATTTAAGGTGGTGACCGACTGTGCAGCTGTTAGGGCGACTATGGTAAAGAAGGACCTAGTTCTTCGAATTGCCAGATGGTGGATGGCGTTGCAGGAATATGATATGACTGTTGAATATCAAGCAGGTTCAAAGATGCAACATGTTGATGCACTTAGCAGAAATCCAATAATGGTGAATGTGATCAGTATGACCGAGGCAGATTGGTTTTTGACGGTGCGATTACAAGAGTATAAGGCGCAACAGTTAGTGACAAATTTGGTGAATGGTACAGCAGATAAAGGTGTGACTTCTGTGTATAAGGTGGTGGAAGGGTGTTTGTATAGAAAAACCCTTTTAGGCGATAGATTGTATGTACCGTCTATGGCGAAGTTTTGCTTATTACGCAAGCATCGTGATGATATTGGGCATCCTGGGTTTGACAAGTGTTTAAGTTTGATCAAGCAGACTTATTAGTTTCCTAGGATGGGGCGTTTTGTTAAAAAGTACATAATGGCGTGTTTAAACTGCATATAATAAAGGCGAATATGGTAAGGCAACAGGGTTGTTGCACCCTATTGAGAAGGTGGCTATACCTTTTCATACGGTGCACATATATCACTTAGGGCCATTTTGTAAGATTAGGCGTGGCAATCAGTATTTGCTCATGGTGGTAGATGCATTTACTAAGTATACTCTGGCGAAACCTACTAGTTCTGACCGCAGGTTGGCGTTTACCAGCAAGGCGTTTGCTGATCTCATGGCGGAGAGAGAGGTGAAACACGTGTTAAATGCTGTTGCAACCCCAAGGGCGAATGGTCAGGTTGAGAGGCAGAACCGTACCATCCCGAGTGCATTAGCAACGAGTGCTCGTGTGGAGGTTGATTGGGATGATGCTTTGTTTGATATAATATAGGGGATGAATCATACCAAGTTGGTATTACCAACAGCCAAAGTACTGGGTGTTCTCCAGCTCAGCTGATGTTCGCTCACAATGATGGTGTAAATGCGGAACTGTCGGGTGCTGTACAACAGGCGAATGCACCCGAAGCTGAAGGCAAGACATATGGCGATATTAAATCAGTTCTTCTCAAAAGGCGTGGTAAGGAGAGTACCAACCTGGCAAAGGCGAGACGTAAAATGAAAGGTGTGTTCGATCGAAGGCGAAAAGTTGCAACTGCTGGCGTATCTTTTAAGGTCGGAGACATAGTTTTGTGGCGAATTGCTGGTACATTTGTTGTTGAAAAGGGCGTGAACAAAAAATATGAATAACAGGTATGACGGCCCTTATTGCATAGGTAAGGTGTTACCTAATGATAGATATGTAATAAGAACTGTCAAAGGTTGTGCGAGGTTATAAAAAAAATTAGGCTGTAGTGGCTGTGGACTCATTAAGGCGTTATATGATATCTGACAGTGATGGTGAAATCACCGAACGTCAGGATCTCTTTGATCTGTTTGAGAGTTGAATTAATGAGGCCATTAATTATTGCAGGATGGCCGACTGTAACAGACAATTTTTGGATGGCGCATCCCTAGCGAGGCGAAGCAGCGGTGGCGTTTTTGACCCTCCCTCCCCTTCATGTAACGTGCCGTAAAGTTGTTATGTACCCCAAATCAAAACTGCATAATATTTCTAGTAATAGTTAGTTCATGGTAGTGCACTAACTATTACTACCTATACTTATCAAACAAAACTATATACTATAGTAATTAAATATCTAACAAAGTACGTAAATACGAGAGTCTTAGATAACTATAACAAAGGACAACATTTGGTACAAAGGAAAGGTGGCGAGTAATGAAAATTCGCATTCTTATAAACAGACTATTAGACACACATTTCGATATTTTTTTAGTGTACCTGCCTAATAATAACCTATAGGTAGGCGTGGATTTATTTACCTTTCGAGGTCCTTTGGAAGTATGAAAAACGTAAGGTCCGGATCCTTGTCACTATTATTTAAGCAACCGTGGCACAATAAGCTTTAGACCTTTTTTAGTTAATATTAAATATCGCGACGAGCACGTGAGTATCATACAAAAGTGCGACTCGGCCGGTGCGCGTCAGCCCTCAAAAATATAACCCATCCGTGGGTACGGCCGGGTACTTGAAGCTTCCTAATATTACAATTATAATAAAGGCGTTATAGAAAGTTTTATGGTGTTTTAATATATTATGTTATCAGAATAAGGTGATATTGACGATGGCGTATTTTTTTTTTGCTCATCAATAATTATGTGAAAAAAAAAACAAAATTAAACGAAACTTAAACCAACCCACTTCCCGATACAATCATAGAAAACTCTTGCAAACGAATTGCAAACAAATTAAAATAAAACTCAAAATTAATATTTCTAAATATTTATTTTATTACAAAAATGTTTTAGACCTAAGTATTACAATCTATTAAAATGTTAAACAATAACGATGTGGTCTATAACCTACGAGCTACATAGTGCACTCCAACATATTGGTCTTACCTACGAGCTACATAGTGCACTCCAACATATTGGTCTTACCTACGAGCTACATAGTGCACTCCAACATATTGGTCTTACCTACGAGCTACATAGTGCACTCCAACATATTGGTCTTACCTACGAGCTACATAGTGCACTCCAACATATTGGTCTTACCTACGAGCTACATAGTGCACTCCAACATATTGGTCTTACCTACGAGCTACATAGTGCACTCCAACATATTGGTCTTACCTACGAGCTACATAGTGCACTCCAACATATTGGTCTTACCTACGAGCTATATAGTGCACTCCAGCATATTGGTCTTTATTATATTTTTCCCAAAAACCTTCTTCGCTACCTTTATTCCACATTTGGTTAATTATCTACAATACAGAAATAAATATTTTAAACCATTGGGGCATTTTTGGACATTTTTATGTCAAGTAATCTAACTATAAAACAAACTATGGCTTTCTTATTAATATCTCACTTAGTATCAAACTATTTTTTTAACTGAGGTGTCCATTCCCACCAGTGCATGGGCCGCAGAGCTTTGTATTACTTTGGGATTGAGTTAACTAACATTAGTATAGAGAATAGCACAGCTTGGGATGCTGATTGTTTGGTGCGGCGGGAGTATAGTTGTGTATCCAACCAGCAGTCCTCCAAATGTCCGATTCTCAGCATTGGCTTCTTTTATGAAATAAAATGTTGACAGGGCCTAATGGCCTTGTTCATAAACCTTTTTAAGCCACTCTTCAACGCGTATTTATTTTTGTTGCTAAAAAAAATACACATTATAACTGCAACTACAGACAGGGTTAAAGTTATAAAAGGCAGTGTAGTCGAGAGCCCGCGAGCGATCAGCTGTGGCAACACTGTGTCCCATGTTACGAGATCCCGCGGGCGCATGCGGCTCTACTGTGGCCCATGTTACGAGATCCCGCGGGCGCATGCGGCTCTATGCAAATCGCGAACCGGTTTGACACATTTTTATATGTAAATAGCTTATCACTTGTCCCAACATTACTTACGTCCATTAGATAAAATTTGTTTGCAGATCGTAGTGTCCACACAAGACGTGTCATTGCGATCGCCGCTGGCTTTGTGTTGCGGGTGGTAGTGTCCACACAAGACGTGTCATTGCGATCGCCGTTGGCTTTGTGTTGCGGGTGGTAGTGTCCACACAAGACGTGGTGTCATTGCGATCGCCGCTGGCTTTGTGTTGCGGGTGGTAGTGTCCACACAAGACGTGGTGTCATTGCGATCGCCGCAGGCTTTGTGTTGAGGGGGGTAGTGTCCACACAAGACGTGGTGTCATTGCGATCGCCGCTGGCTTTGTGTTGCGGGTGGTAGTGTCCACACAAGACATGGTGTCATTGCGATCGCCGCTGGCTTTGTGTTGCGGGTGGTAGTGTCCACACAAGACGTGGTGTCATTGCGATCGCCGCTGGCTTTGTGTTGCGGGTGGTAGTGTCCACACAAGACGTGGTGTCATTGCGATCGCCGCAGGCTTTGTGTTGCGGGTGGTAGTGTCCACACAAGACGTGGTGTCATTGCGATCGCCGCTGGCTTTGTGTTGCGGGTGATAGTGTCCACACAAGACGTGGTGTCATTGAGGTCAAGTAGAGTCGCTTATGTTTCGTGGTTAGCCATTGGGTTTGGTTGGGAGTGTAACAGGTCGCTATTGCTTTCCGCTTTCGAGTAGGTCTTTGGCTTCGTTGATCTTGGCTGCGATGAGCGGAGAGCCTCCTCGGTCTGGGTGGTTGAGTAGCATTATCTTTCTGTGTGCATCCCTGATCTGCTAAAAGAAAATATTACTATGAATAATAAAAAAAAACATTTAATCGCAGTAGCTAAATCTGCCACCCTGACCTCAAACTGCAATATTTATATATCAATGTGGTCAGCTCAAAGTATAATAGCTTTGTGTTATTGAACAACACTAACAATCAGACACGTGCAGAAACGGGCGCGTCACACCTACGTACTTTGTCTGTCGTGCCTTGTGTGAGGGCGCGTTACACCTACGTACTTTGTCTGTCGTGCCTTGTGTGAGGGCGCGTCACACCTACGTACTTTGTCTGTCGTGCCTTGGGTAAGGGCGCGTCACACCTACGTACTTTGTCTGACGTGCCTCGTGTTTGAGGGCGCGTTACACCTACGTACTTTGTCTGTCGTGCCTTATGTGAAAGCGCGTCACACCTACGTACTTTGTCTGTCGTGCCTTGTGTGAGGGCGCGTCACACCTACGTACTTTGTCTGTCGTGCCTTGTGTGAGGGCGCGTCACACCTACGTACTTTGTATGTCGTGCCTTGTTTGAGGGCGCGTCACACCTACGTACTTTGTCTGTCGTGCCTTGTGTGAGGGCGCGTCACACCTACGTACTTTGTCTGTCGTGCCTTGTGTGAGGGCGCGTCACACCTACGTACTTTGTCTGTCGTGCCTTGGGTAAGGGCGCGTCACACCTACGTACTTTGTCTGTCGTGCCTCGTGTTTGAGGGCGCGTTACACCTACGTACTTTGTCTGTCGTGCCTTATGTGAAAGCGCGTCACACCTACGTACTTTGTCTGTCGTGCCTTGTGTGAGGGCGCGTCACACCTACGTACTTTGTCTGTCGTGCCTTGTGTGAAGGCGCGTCACACCTACGTACTTTGTCTGTCGTGCCTCGTGTTTGAGGGCGCGTTATACCTACTTACTTTGTCTGTCGTGCCTCGTGTTTGAGGGCGCGTTATACCTACTTACTTTGTCTGTCGTGCCTCGTGTTTGAGGGCGCGTTACACCTACGTACTTTGTCTGTCGTGCCTTGTGTGAAGGCGCGTCACACCTACGTACTTTGTCTGTCGTGCCTTGTGTGAGGGCGTGTCACACCTACGTACTTTGTCTGTCGTGCCTTGTCTGAGGGCGCGTCACACCTACGTACTTTGTCTGTCGTGCCTTGTGTGAAGGCGCGTCACACCTAAGTACTTTGTCTGTCGTGCCTCGTGTTTGAGGGCGCGTTACACCTACGTACTTTGTCTGTCGTGCCTCGTGTTTGAGGGCGCGTTACACCTACGTACTTTGTCTGTCGTGCCTTGTGTGAAGGCGCGTCACACCTACGTACTTTGTCGAAGAGAAGAATGGCTTAATTATACTTCGAAGTGCTTATTCTTTATTAAATTCTCGAAACTTTCAGAATAGCTTAAGTATACTTCGAAATGCTCAATCTTTATCAGATTTCAGAAACATTCAGTATGGCCTAGATATATTTTTAAACAGTGAATGCCGAAAATAAGTTTATAAGTTTTAAAAGTATTTACTTACTAATTCTCTGTGAATTCCTGTAATATTATATATAATTTATACTTAATTTTTTTTTTTTTATCGGGCCCAAACAACAATAAAAATAATTAAATAATTTTGGCCAGTACATGACAAAAGATGTTATAAATAGTAGTTTTTCCATAATTAAGGGTTTTACACCCTGGTTAATCTTATTTTCACCATAGTGCATTAAATATACAAGCTGTATTTTACAAGTTTGCCTTCAAGACCAAATCCTAAACTACAAGGAGTAGCGAAAAATCCTCAGTCTCTGGCCCGATTTTGATAAAAACTAAAATTACATCATTACATTTTTTAATAATGTATTCTCTAAGCCAGGAATTTAACCAGTTAAAAAAAAACTCATGTATACATGATATATATGATATGTATGACCAATAAGCCATGCTTACCCTAGATTTTAAAATTAAAAATATAGTATTTAAGTATGAATATAGTATTTAAGGGGTGATTGTTAATTAATGTAATTTGTGAAACAAGCCAAATTAGTCTTAGCGGCATTGAGTGTGGGAAGGTTAGACACAAGCAAGCGCGCTAACTGTGCCATACCCCGCTCTGTATCCACATGAGTTGTGCTCCATGAAGTACCTGTGAAAACTACTGCAGAGTCATCTGCATATGAGAGTACCCGGCCACATTTATAATAATAGACAAGTGTTTCAATTCATCAGTAAGGAGTACAATACCAGGTACTTCAATATCAGCTCATTTGTTTTGTCCTACTATTCCACTGCTACAAAAATATACATTGCTACTCGGTTATAGAGGGAAAGGTCTTGCTAGTTTAAAAGTAAAACTATACTAAAATGGGTGTTGGAGGTTGGAGGCGAGGAAGAGAATCTGTGGTTCATCTAGATTGGCCTTAGAATATAGTATATTAAAAAAAAAAAAAAATGTAATTAGTATTTGAGTATAGACAGCCTCCGTAGACTAGTGGTTGAGCGTTTGGCGTTGTATCCGAAGGTCGTGGGTTCGATTCCCACCCACGGCAAAAAATATTAGTACGTTTTTTCCGTACAATTTATCATGGTATGGGAGTTTATAAAATATAATATGTATTATATCATTGCTTCTGGTACACATAGTACAAGCCTATAGCTTAGTTTGTGACCAGACCAATATGTGTAAATTGTCCTACATATTATTATTAAGTATTATAGTTGTCTCATTATTTTAATAAATATTGATCCTATGAAAGGTCATCTCTTAGGATCCTGTGTCATCTGCAACAACAGAGTGTCCCTATTGATGCATCATAACTACAACAGGTCGGTTGTCAGATGCTTTGAATACTTAATACCTTGGACTTGCTGGCAGTAGGACTGACTCCTAATATCAGAGCTGCTTCTCTTCTAGTCATTTTTGGTTCAAATCCGCCTTTATAGTATTTTGAATTGGCTAAACTCTCCGAATCAAATTTGGGGAGATTTTTGAAAGCCTCTGCGAACTTATTGGAAGCATTGGGGAGCTGCCGGAGGACGAACCGCGCCGCGAAGCCCGCGGCTGCCAGCGCCAGTCCCGCCGCCACCAGGGAACTCTGCGACACACCGACAGCGTTAACACGCGCCAAACACACAACACTACTCCAACTAAGGTTATATTACCATTACATAAATATATTTCCCCCAAAATACCTACAACTACTATAACTATGTATGTAGTTTGAATGAATTTTATTTATTCAATATTAATAAATCGTATAGGTAAAGAACTATTTTTTCCAGAGTATTTTTTTCTTTATTTTTTTTATAATTAATTATGGGTTTTTAATTATTATTTTTTTTATTTTTTTTTCAATTTATCCAAATATTGGAAAGGCAAAGGGATCTAAGCCCATACAGCCACGTCTTTAGTAGTTTTTGTACATAATTATTTTTCTTCGTTATGTTTTGCAATATATGAACTTTTTCTTCGTTATATTATTATTAATCACTATTTCTCCATCGATAATATTTTATTTAATAGTTATATTTTATTCTTCAGTTAGTACGTAATAGTTTTTATTTTAAATATTTTGTACAGTAGAAGATATATATACACAAAGGGTTTTATGGGTATCTTGATTTTTTAACAAATCCTGTAGTGTACGCGGGATATTTTTAGATTCTTTGTAAATTTCTAGTAAATTGTCAATAAGTATAATCCTTTGAATGGTAAATTGTGGGCAGTTAAAAATAATGTGATGTAGAGACTGTATTTCTGAGGTATTGTTATGAGTACATAATGGTGAACTAATCATTTTCATTCTATGTAGATGTTCATTAAAAATACCGTGTCCAATTCTTAAACAGTATATTGTGACTATCAAATGTCATGTCAACTATCAAATGTCATGTCAACTATCAAATGACTTGCCGTACCTATGACTTTCCGGCATATAAGTTTTTGAAAAAATGGGAAAAAGTTCCTACTATATAAAAGTGGGAAAAATTCCCACTTTTTTAAAAAGTAGGAAAAGTCCCACTTGACGAAAAAATGATTTTTCAGTGGGAAAAAAATCCCATTTTATGAAAAGTGAGAAAAATTCCCACCTAATGAAAAAACAGGGAAAAATTCCACTTTTCCGAAAAATCATTTTTACGTCAACTGGGGCTTTTAAAAAGTAGGAATTATCAATTTCTCATACTCTTATAAGCATTTTCCCACCTTTACATTGACTACTTTTTACAATTCCCATGTTTCCAAAATTCCCTCATAATTTTACCGTAATTCCCACTTTCTTTTTACTAGAATTTAAAAGATTAATAAAAATTAAACTTGTCGCGGGCGGCGCGAGAGATTTATTACACCCAATACCTCAAGCAAGACAAAACTCATGCCAAACCATGAGTCTTGTCTTGAAGTGGCCGTGCTGCGACTGCGACTGTAGGATAAGACTGATGTGAAAGATAGTCAACGGACACGCTCTCATGCCTTGTCTTGGATGTGGCCGTGCTACGGGGGCTGTAGAGAAAACAAGGTATTTATAAACATCGCTGGAATATCTACTAAATACCAATGTTAAAATTTTTAAAATTATCCAATAGTAAAGTTTAATAAAATTTTATTATATTTATTTCATTGTTAATTTTATTCACAATGGGTTGCCAGTAATTAATTATATGTTTGGTTGGTTTTTATTTCTCCCGCAAGGACAATAGTTGAATAGACAAATGTTAAACATATGATATAAAATATAACAGGTTTTTATATCATATTTTTAAAACACAAAAGGAGTCTCACACAAATTATAATATTTACAAAAGGAACAAAAAAAATAACGAAAATCACAACAAAATTATCTATAATATAATGTCAGGCTAAAAAAACACAATATCAAACACAAAAGGAATAACGGAACAAAACAAATCACAAAAAATAACACAGCGAAAATCACAACAATTCCACAATTATCTATAATAATAGTCAGATTTAACTATTAAATAAATTACAAAAAATTCCACTCTTACACACTTTACTTACAATACACGAATTCTTCGCAAGTTTTAACATGTGTGGAGCATTGGAATTTCAACTCTTAAATTAACAGGATAGAACTTATATTTCAATATTGTTAGTTTACGCAACGTCTTGTCGTGTTTAACGTTGGAAACTCGGAATAAGGCCCCTGATTTGTTTTGCCAATGACACATACACGGTAAGATAAAAGTTAAATCAATTAATCCAAATTAAAACTATAATATTTTTTTTAAATATCAATTAGTAAATTTTAATCTCTGCACTTTTTCTAGCAGTGGCCTTATTCCGAGCTTGCAACCGATAATTACGATAAGACGTTGCGCAAACTATACATATGGAAATATAAGTTCTATTCCAATGGTTATATAGTATGTTTTAGGTTGGCTATAATAATGCCGCCATCTTGAAATACACGAATTCTTCGCAAGTTTGAACATGTATAGAGCATTGGAATTTCAACTCTATAATTAACATAATTAAACTTATATTTCAATATTTATAGTTTACGCAACGTCTTGCCGTGTTTAGCGGTTGCAATCTTGGAATAACCCCCCTGAAGCTTACCATACGCCATAATGAATTACTCTTTGCCATTCGTGTCCATTCGTGCATTCATTTCGTATAAATGTAGCCTAACTTCTTTTGGGATGTCCCGCAAATATACCAAATATTATAGAAAGTGTACACTATCATCTCTGTGAACGTTTTTTTTTATTTAATAAACTTTAAGTTGCTTATGCATAGGGTGTTTTTAACCCCAGCCTACCCTTTTTCATTTAAAAATAGGAAGGTACTTTAAGTAATATTGATTTTTAAGACGAGCAAATGAATTAAAATAATACAACATAATATTATAATTAAATCTTTTATTTATAATGCAATAGGCCAAAGCTTCTGTTTTTTTTTTATATGGGTTTTAATCTGCATTATAGATGTTTTTATTTCTAGAGAGACCCATCCATTTCATTTCATAATTAGGGGCCTTATTCCGAGCTTGCAACCGCTAATCACGACAAGACGTTGCGTAAACTCTAGATATTGAATTATAAGTTCTATTTCAATGGTAATATAGTCTGTATTAGGTTGGTTATAATAATGCCGCCATTTCGAAATACACGAATTATTCGCAAGTTTTAACATCTTATGAGCATTGGAATTTCAACTCTATATTTATTGGGAGAGAACTTATATTTCAATATTTATAGTTTACGCAAATTCCTCAAATAATCCTCACCCTATTACCCTTAAAATCAGACACATACTCCTCCAATGTAATAATTCTGGCTTGGATTCCAAGCCATTGTGGCATAGAAGGGAATGAGATTGTTGATGGACTGGCTAAGGAAGCTACAGTTTTTAATTCAAGAAATAACAACCCATGTGATTGTGTGTTTGTCCGGTTAGGGTTTGTATTTATACTTGGTGACTTAGAAAAGATGTTGTGCGAGAAGCTGGGAAACAAAACTCGTCCAGCGGGGTGAGAAGGAACTTTATTTAACACTTTCGCTTTCGTCAGTGGAATCGTTTTCGTCTTGTCTATGGTCAGAACTTGTATGAATAATATAGGAAAGTGCTGTAATGCATCTTCAAAATTATTAGGTTGATGATTTTTCGATTGAATTCTTCAAAGAAACGAATAATTGATATTTATCTCTTTTCTAAAGTTGAATCGAAAGAATTATGGTACAGTTTTAATAATTTAGATGATATGTTACAGCATTTCCGTATATTATTTATACAGGTTCTGGCCATAGACAAGACGAAAACGATTTCACTGACGAAAGCGAAAGTGTTAAATAAAGTTCCTTCTCACCCCGCAGGCTTCTCACACGCGTGCGGTTCGCACCGCAAGTATCAAAATCTAAACTTACCGAATGGCTTGTTGTGGTGCTTCTGGACGGGATCCCTGGGTACCCAAGGGATGCAATAACTCCGATGTCTTCAACCACACTGACAAATGCCACTCAAATACGAGGTTGGAAATATATATAATATTAACAACACACAACGCGACAAATCTGAATCACTTGTAGGCGCCTAATACATGGCGAACAAAACGCTACACAATTTATATGGTATTTCTAATAGGCCGCCCAAAACTCATTACGGCACAAATCAACTAGACTAACAACTATAATAGAAAAACAAAATTAATTCAAGCACTCCACCAGGGGCCTTATTCCGAGTTTTCAAACGTTAAACACGACAAGACGTTGCGTAAACTCTAGATATTGAATTATAAGTTCTATTTCAATGGTAATATAGTCTGTATTAGGTTGGTTATAATAATGCCGCCATTTCGAAATACACGAATTATTCGCAAGTTTTAACATCTTATGAGCATTGGAATTTCAACTCTATATTTATTGGGAGAGAACTTATATTTCAATATTTATAGTTTACGCAAATTCCTCAAATAATCCTCACCCTATTACCCTTAAAATCAGACACATACTCCTCCAATGTAATAATTCTGGCTTGGATTCCAAGCCATTGTGGCATAGAAGGGAATGAGATTGTTGATGGACTGGCTAAGGAAGCTACAGTCACTGGATTGATGGGCAACTATGCCCTATACACACAGGATCTGAATCCCTTAGCTAAATCAGATCTCGCTTCGCTGTGGGAGACATCCTGGAATAAAGATCTTGAAAAAGCCAAATTCTATAGAAGAATACAACCAAATATAACCTTAAAACCTTGGTTTTTTACTTTTAATAATTTTAGTAAACAAATTACTTCTATAATCTGTTGACTAAGGCTGGGGCACAACAGCTCCCCAATCCATCTTAACAAAATTAAAGTTCGTGAAAGCGCTCTATGTGATTGTGACTCTGGGTTGGGAACACTGGAACATATATTTTTTAGCTGCCCAATACATACTTGCTCATTGTATGACATTCTCCCATCTGATGTACCCCTCTCCACAAATCTAAATACTCTTCTGACATTGTCTAGCTTTTTTGGCCTATGTGCCTTAGGTAAATACATAAAGAAGTTTAAATTAAAACTATAAGAGTTATATTATAAATAAATGCTACCCAAGGGCCTCCGGTGACAGTCGGAGATGCGAATCACAAATATATATATATAAAAAATACTGCTGTTTACACCACCATTTCTTTGGAAAGAGTGAGGTAGACAATAGATTCATTGGTTCTCAAAATTTGGTTGACATCTCTGACTTTACATATTTATCTGTTTTATATAACTACTAGCTGACCCGCGCAACTTTGTCTGCGCGTTTAAATTTAACCGTTTACGCAGCGTACGCTCTTAAAAGGAATAATTTTTCCCCGTTTTTGCAACATTTTTCTTTGTTACTCCGCTCCTATTAGTCGTAGCGTGATGTTATATAGCCTATAGCCTTTCTCGATAAATGGATTATCCAACACGAAAATATTTTTTCAATTCGAATCAGTAGTTCCTGAGATTAGCGCGTTCAAACAAACAAACAAACAAACTCTTCAGCTTTATAATATTAGTATAGATATAGCAGTGTATAAAGTAGTATCTTAAACTCTGTATATATTTTTGTACTAAATTCCTAATTGTTTCTTTTTCAGATGTCTGTGTCGTCCTATGTTCGTTAACTTTTGGCCCTTGTGACGTCAGTCAATCCTAATCCTTTGTGCTGTACCCCCATATTACCAATTTTATGTATGTTACTCGTTTTATACTAATACAGTTTTTCTAAAATAGAAGACTAATCTAATGTAACTTGTCATAATAACAATTTCAACTCCTTAGTGATTGTGCCTTTTTCATAACTAGACACTGGCAAAATTCGCGAAAAACGAGAGGCCATACAAACAAGAAATTTAATTGAATAGGTAGGTGATATTGATTTTTATGGAGATGATAATAAAAAACGCACAAAATACGTTATTTTTATTTATTAATGAATAAAGGTTAGTTATGTCGTATTCTATATGATATGATGAAATATTTGGGTGGTATGACGTTGTAGCAATATTTTCTATACTTCAATTTTTTATTATAATTTATTTTCATTTATAATTTTGAAAAATAGTATGTACTTAAATAATTTAAAGGTTTTTAAGTACCATCGAATAGCCAAAAAGTATAAATGATATATCAACTTTTAAACAAAAAAATATAAATTTCTCAAAATATAAATTAAAAATTATTTTAATGCAGTTTTATGATTTTTAATATACCTTTAACTTTACTTCATATAACACTTCTCTATTGGTGTATTTATTTATTTTTCCTAAGAAACCCTTAAAACACAAATATAGCTATAGGGGGTATATCATAAGTAATGTACCCTATGTCCTTCCCAGCGGGCACATTCTGTCTCTTATAACGTGATCATTAGATTGTCAAAATAATGATTTCCGCTATTAGCGTGCTCTTCTCCAATCAGAGTAGTTTTTTAACCTTCTCCGAATGGAGGAGAGGGCGCTAATAACGGAATTCGTTATTTTGACAATCTTATGCTCACGTTATAAGAAACATAATGTGGCCGCAGGGCAGAGGCGGCGTAAGGCGTGGGCGACGTGGGCCACCGCCCACGGCGTCGCGGTACAAGGGGCCTCGCGCCTCAAAAAATTTTATGCATTGCTTCAATCAAAGCGAGAATAAAATAAAAAAAGATATAATTTTTTTTTTGTGAAATATGTTTTTTTAGTCTGGCAACATTTGCCCACCAGTGCGGGGAGGGGAATTCCTTGTTTTATTTGTTTACTTTCTTTACTAGGTAGGAAGCCAACCAATCAAATCAAAGTACCACACGCACGCAACGCAGTCGCTAGGATAGGCGCATAACAATAGAAACGTAATTGTTTTATTCAATATTGTTTGTTTTTATGACTGTACGCACGTACCTATTTTCATAAGAATATCGTCGCTGGTTAGTTTATTCCAATTCACAAAATAAAGTTTACTGTTTTCCATGCAGACTATTTGGCAATTCACAAACTCAGATGGTGCAAGGAGGGTGTTGTGACTGGAAACATTTAAGTAGCATTTTACATAGACATGAGAATACCAAAGAACATATGATACATATGTTCCAATGGCTAACTTTAGAGAAAGGAATAAATCAAGGCAAAACAATAGACCAAGAAAACGAAAGGCTAATACGTGAATCTCAAAAACATTGGCACAACTTGTTAGAGAGAATAATTGACATAATTAATTTTTTGGCCTCTCATAATCTTGCATTTAGAGGTCACAGAGAATCTCTTAAGACAGGTGGCGACGGTGACGTTATTAAGAATTCCGGTAATTTCATAGATTTATTTAAACTGATATCAAAATTTGACCCTACTTTACGAGAACACATGAAACGCATTAGTGACAAAAAACTTTCACACCATTATTTAAGTCACGATATTCAAAATGAATTGATCATATTGATGTCAAAAACAGTTGTCGATGAAATTATTCGTAAAGTTAAAGAAGCAAAGTATTATTCTTTTTTGCTCGATTGCACTAGAGACTGTAGTAGGGTTGAACAAATGTCGGTTATCTTAAGATTTTGTGATACGTCAACTGGCACAATAGTCGAACATTTTATGGGATTTCTAGCTGTTACTGAGACAACTGGAGAATATTTAGCCAATGCTATACTGGAACACCTAGAAAAATACGACTTAAATATTCAAGACTGCCGTGGCCAGGGATACGACAATGGTGCAAATATGGTAGGTGTAAATAGTGAAGTTAAAACTCGAATATTGAATATTAACCCTAGGGCATTTTTCACACCTTGTGGCTGTCATAATTGGAATCTACTGTTGGTAGATGCAGCGAACTCATCTATGGCAGCAAAAACTTTTTTTGGTTTCATACAAAAAAAATATTTGCTATTTTCAAGTTCAAGCAAACGCTGGGATTTAATAAAAGGCAAATTAAAACTTACTATGAAACCTTTATCAGACACAAGATGGGAAAGTAGAGTCAAAGCAGTAAAGGCCGTATTATTGCAATTCGATAAAGTGATTGAATGCATCGAAAGCTTAAAAAATGAAACGGTGCAATCAGACACTCTCAGTGATTGCGATTCAATACTAAATGAAATGTTAAGTTTAGAATTTATCATATCTTTACATGTGTGGTATGAGATATTATCGCGTGTTAATATGATAAATAAATTATGGCAATCAGTACAAATTCATTTAAGCATTGCTCTTGAACATTTACACACATTTTGTGAATGGATAAAAGAGTATCGGGAAACTGGATTCGAAAAATCCCTGTCTGATGTTCGGCAATTTAATGAGCGAAGCTGTTATGACCTGCCAAAAGAGTTTAGGAATAAAAGAGTAGCCAGAAAGAAAAGGATGTTTGATTATGAAAGTAGCGATCAACCTATACAGTCTCCTAAAATCCGGTTTCAAACAGATTTTTTTTACGCCATGATTGATTCTATAATAACTAATATGGAATTAAGATTTACGTCTTTAAATCAACATTTTGAAGATTTCGGTTTTCTCTATGATTTAAGCAAGCTAAAAAATATGCCAGAGGATCAAATATTAAAACACTGTAACGATTTACATAACGTCCTGCGTGTGGGTGAGAGCAGTGACTTCCAATCTTTTGAATTATATGAAGAATTAAATACATTGATCCCAAATTTACCAGACATCATTATAGATGTGAAACAGCTGCTGTCATATATAACAGAAAATAGCTTAAAAGAAATTTACCCAAATATTTACATTGTCATCCGAATTTTATTAACAATTCCGATAAGTACAGCCTCTGCTGAAAGGAGTTTTTCAAAATTAAAATTAATAAAAAAATATTTAAGAAACACAATGAGCCAGGAAAGACTTTCAGCTTTGGCTGTTTTATCAATTGAATCAGATATAGCATCTAGGCTGAATTACCATATAATAATTAAGGAATTTAGTAAAGTTAAATGCAGGAAATTTCTGTTCCTTTAATACAGAAACAGAAATATAAATATTTTTAAATATAGACTTTAAGAAATGTATACAAGGTGGAGATGACAATACGACAATAAATGCAAACATTGACTGCACTATTAAATATAAGTTCTTTATAGCTAAAAAATGTAGTTAATTTTTTTTTTTCCAATTGAAAGCCGATATTTAATTTATTGGTATTGTCATCTTCACCTATATATTTACGATTTGTAATTTTTCATTAATATTAATCTTTTATTTATCTTGTTTTTCTTGTATTTTTATGAATAACTAGCTGTGCTCGCGACTTCGTCCGCGTGGAATAGTTATTTTTTTATCATACAAACTTTCATCCCCTATTTTATTCCCTTGGGGGTAGAATATATCAAAATCCTTTCTTAGCGGATGCCTACGTCATAACATCTACCTGCATGCCAAATTTCAGCCTGATCCGTCCAGTGGTTTGGGCTGTGCGTTGATAGACCACTATGGCAATAAGTCACCTTGAGTTATATGTATACATATATTTAGATAATCTACATGAAAACAAAAAAGTGTTATTATTGTATAACTAAATACTATCCTAAAACAAATAAAGTACCTACTATATAGAAAACAACTACAAAATGAAACTGTGTTTAAAAAGTAATATTACGATGATAATTATATCGCATAAACATATTAGCGCTGCATTCAACGGTTCAGTAGGGAGCCGACCGCGCGAGTGAGCCGCGCGGCATGGTATCTCGTTGAGCTACACCCCCCTCCCGGCTTGCCCGCAAGCACCGCCTCTCTCCCGCCGCGCCGGCCAGCGCAGAGAGCGAGTTGGTTTTGTTTCGGAGTTATTTATCATTGTAATCTTTAAAGTTTTTTGTTGAAATTAAGTTATGTTAAAGACAATTTTATTTACAATGAAGTACTCTTAACCAACAACATATTTATTTGAATAAAGATTAATATTATTATGTTGATACAACTTAAACAAATTATTTCGACCAAATTAGGTACCATAAAAACGGTTTTTGTGAGTTAATCTTAAAAGATAGACATATACTATCGCGGACTGTTTTTTAGATCATTAAAAGAGCTATTATTCTTTAATACATATTTTTTGTGTATCTTGAACCGTTTTCACGGCGCACGCAACGGAAGGCTTCAAAGATGAAATAATTTCTCCCGTTTTTTACACATTTACCACTATATCTTTGCTCCTATTGGTCGTAGCGTGTGTTATATAGCCTATAGCCTTCCTCGATAACTGGACTATCCAACACAAAAAGAATTATTCAATTCGAACCAGTAGTTTCGGAGATTAGCGCGTTCAAACAAACAAACAAGCAAACAAACTCTTCAGCTTTATAATATTAGTATAGAAGTATAGATAACTTGGCAGTGTTAATTGTTTTGTTTTTTTAATTATTTTATAAAATCCGTCTTCAGGTCGCCACAGAACAGGGGCTTTATTCCGAGTTTCGACACGTTCACCGTCGCGCATTTTGCGTAAAGTACGGGTATAGAAATGTAAGTTCTATCATGTTAATTATAAAGTTGAAATTCCAATGCTCCATACATGTTCAAACTTGCGAAGAATTCGTGTATTTCAAGATGGCTGCATTATAATAGCCAACCTAATACATACTATATAACCATTGGAATAGAGCTTATATTTCCATATTTATAGTTTGCGCAACGTCTTGTCGTGATTAGCGGTTGCTAACTCGGAATAAGGCCCCAGGGCCTCGCAAAATCTGTCTTGCTCACATCAAATTTAGGTCTTGCCCCGCCACTGCCGCAGGGTCTCAAACTATCTCCATATCAAATTTCATCTAAATTGGTTATACTTGTTAAAAATTTCGTAATTTCCATATAAACTTTCATCATCTATTTACAACCCCTTTTTTCGCATTAAAAAGTAGCCTATGTCCTTCCTCAGGCTCTAGACTGACTCTGTACCAAATCGCTTGCAATTGGAGCTGTCATATCCTTTAATGCATTGGAAATAAGACGATGATATCTTAAATTATCAACACATTGACAGATCGCTTTCGCTTTCGCTGTTTATATTTAGGTCCCGATCCACAGTACCAGCACCTAACCAATATATTGACGTTATTTGTTTAGTGGTAATGAAATATAATATATTTATTTGCCAGAATACATTTGTAAAATATTTTCAAACAACATGGTTAAACGCAAAAATTACACATTACAGAAAAGAAAAACAAAACAACATTAAATTTTTTTTTTTTTATAAAATTAATTTATTTCCAGAAATATACACACCTACTTATGCTACACAAAAGAAAATACTTAAAGAATCAGAATATAGTAGAAGTATTTATACTATTGTAAGATTTAACAAAAAAAATATCATATTGATTTATATATATTAAGAAAAAGTTCAAGTTTAAATAATAAGTTAGTTACAAGCTATATAAAGTAGATATTAAACAATTCACAATATATTAAATATAAGTACACCCACTGAAAAACACAACTATTTTTGATTGACATTACTTGTATACACAAAGAGTTTAGCATACCGTGTCAATTTCAAGTGGTAGACTTTAACATAATATTATAATAATAAAATATAAGAAACCCCTTTTATTTGCAAATTTGTTGTTTTCAAAAGCTTTTCAGATTCGTCGTAGATTAGCTGACTAAGAAATTCTAGGAGAGTCCTCGCTTTTCTTACTGTGCAAAACTTTATAATCAGAATATTGTTATAGACGTGTATATCTAGGAATGCTTCAAAACGCGTAGCAAAAGAAGTTTTGATCACTGCAGGGTGATTACGCGTCTTAAGTTCGCTCGCACGCCAATCGTTATGACGTAATTTTCTAAGATTTTTAGAGCCATTGTTAAGGAGCCAAGCTTGATCTACGTCAGAATGACGTCATAGCGATTGGCTTGCGAGCGAACTTAAGACGCGTAATAACCCTGCTGGAGTCTTTATACTAAATATTCGCTTATTCAACATTTTTTCATTTGTTGCTAACAATTTTAATTTAAAACATCCTTAATATTATATACATTGAGACAATTTTTTAAAACAAAAAGTATTTCTCACACTTAGAACTTTTGCTTCTTTATATAAGTCCACAGTGGGGAATTTAAATGGTTTTTTGAGCATCACTATTAAAATAGATCTTTGAGAATTATTAAAATAAATTATAATACAATATTATATATTAAATTATTTATATAACTAGATAGGTACTACGTTGGATGAAATAAGTTTTGTTGGTTTATATTTTTCCCGTTTGTGTTCGGTACGTAGTATTCTATTTAATCTGTGGTGTTTGGTCAGTGTGTAGACTACATTCCAAGTGTTATTGTAATTAGAAAAAAAAAACCTTTTCAAAAAAAACATCATCATGGCAGGAGATCAGGCGCAATTTTTTCAGTTATTAAACACATTATTATCACCAGAAAATGATATACGAACACAAGCAGAAGTAAGTTACTTTATATATTTCTTTAAATACATTTAAATGTCTCTTATTATCTATGTGTTTGCTTAATAACTGTAGCGGTTTTGTATCAAAACGTGGTCGTTGATGGCCATTCAGGCTATTGGCGCCTATTAGGAACTAACGCTAACTACAATATCTAATTATATTACTCATCTCTATTTCCCGTGTATGCATGAAAGTAAGTGTTATTGTCACCGAAAAACTTATATATTGTTTAGTGTAATCCCAGTAAGTCCTAATGATACTGATATTTGATCAAGAATATTAAGAGTAAAATGGCAACAGACTGCTGTTATAAGTTGTGGATGATCCCCACTCACAGTGGTGATTGCCGCTAGTGAATGTTGCCTGTATTTGTTGTCCTAGAATATTAAATTTTCCCTTAGCAGATGGTTAACTTTCCAAATGTATTTAATGGATTTTTTTATTGATAGTTTATTGTAGTACCCATGAATGAGGACTTTGCTGTTCAGATTTCATACCAATCAAATTGTAACTTGATCTAAATGCCGGGAAATAATATTTTAGATGGAACCTGAGGTTATAAAATAAGTTTAAATACCAAAAAAATATTTAATTAAAAATTTTTCTTAAGTATTATATCAATCCTAATTGTTACTAATAATAAAGTGAATTATGTCTAAGTACTCAAGTTACATTTGTACCGCCAACAGAGTTAATTAAATAAATTATGTCAAATTAAATAGAAAAAAAATGTTACTTATTTAATTATATTGTTTGTATTTATTATATTACATTTATTTTCCTTAAATATATAATTATCTGGATTACGGATTTATTATTATTATAGTATAGTCAAGCCGCTTTTGCTGATGCCTCTATATCACTGTGTAACTCCATTTTATATTTTCTTCACTTTTAATTTATCTATTCTATTTTTAAATATGTTCACATTTTGTATCCTATTCCATTGGTTCACAGTTTGACAAAAAATGTCTGAAAGGTAAAAACACTATCAATTATTTATTTTTAACTTGAATAATGTTTTTACTGTGGGGCATCATATTTGAGTTCAGAATTTTATGTTTCAATATGGTCTCCCCTTTCTCTTCTTTTTTAAGTGTAGTTTGTTTTAGGAGTTTTAAGAGTTCATCATATGATTTAGATTCTCTGTTTAATGTCTGTGTTTATCACAGGGACCGGATCTATATCCCCTTCAGAGGTTTTTGAATGGGTTTTTAATAAGGGTTTGCTTACCCAACCAACCAATTTATAGTTTCACCTGCTATTTAATTAGAAAGAAATTGTTTTGAAAATAAAATACACGGAATGTTACTTGCTGATGATGTGGCTTTCACTTTTTAATATTTGTATAGATACGAAGGGCTCTGTAGTACTTCCACTTGGTTGTTAGTTGAAGTTCTATTATTATTTTTATCTTGGTAATTGTATGTAAAAATCTTTCTGTAATAAATATTTTTGTATTTAATTTTAAATACAAAAATATTTATTAAGAAGATTAATGATTTAAAAAAAAAACCAACACAGAGATTTAACCCTACAGTACTCGCTAGGTATTTACATACATGAATACTCGCTACCAGGTAAAAAATACCACAGAGTTAAATTTACGTTAAAAGTAAAAAGTAATGAAAATAACAAAACTCTTTTGGTAAATCTGGATGCAACTGTCATAAGAAAACTTAAGTCTTGGCTTGGATTAGCTCAGGGCGCTGACTCCTCTACGCTGTTCAGGGGACAGCAACAATTTGGGATGAATTTTAATAAACCATCTGAGTTGTACAAACATCTACGTGTAACCAAGCAACAAATCCTGAGTAACTCTCGGGATAATCTGATTGCATCTCTCCCAAAAGACTCATTGGCCTCTGAGATGCAGTTTCATAAATCATTTATGAGCGGTGCCCAGATCAGCAAAAGGGGTTTAGGTTGGAAGAAAAAGGAATGTGATAAAGATGTTATTAAATCTTTCCTTAGGGAAGATGAAGAGCATGGCTACAGAGTTCACGCGATGACCCTAGAAGTACAGAATGAATGGCTTACTTTGAGGGAAGTTTGTATTCCTCCAGCCCTGAAATGGCGCACACTCATGTACAATTGGTCTCCGGCACTTATTAAGTTCTATCTTAATGCCTTTCAAATGTCCCTACCTGACCAGAGTAATCTGGTAAGATAGGGGAAGGCAACAGATAAGACATGTACATTGTGCGGTGTTGCTGTAGGGACTGCCAGACATTTACTTGCTGGGTGCAAAACTCTACTTGAAAAAGGTCATTATTCGCACCGACATGATAAAGTTCTAGAAATTATTTGTGAATACATTACAAGATTCCAGACGAACTAGCAGTTTCAGCCTATAGACCAGACATACTGGTGTACTCTCGGTGCTTGAAGAAAGTAATACTTATAGAACTCACCGTTCCGTGGGAAACAAACATACCTAAGGACCACAACATCAAGTCGAACAAATATTTTGATCTCACAAACGAAATTACTAGAAACGGATTTAAAACTCAACTTTATGCAGTGGAAGTTGGTGCAAGAGGAATTCCAGCAAAGTCTTTGCACCGTCTATTGAAGGATCTTGGCCTTCCGAGAACAGCCGTCGGAACTTTTATGGAGCGTGTTTCCAGGATGGCGCTAACAGGATCATATAATATTTGGTTGAGTAGAGAGGGTAGTGAACACAGTGCAGGTGAGAGTTCAAAAGGCCTTTAAACCTACTTCGCGGTCTCAAGTCCGGGAATGCTGCAGTTCATTCCCCTGCCTTTCAACCACGCAATGGACCCGGCACCCGCACAGTGAATCCATGGTTTGTTAAGAACATTGTCTCATTTTAAAATTTAACAATCTTATTGTGATATTGGCACTATTGCTTATAAATAAAAATCCAAGTAATAATATTCATGTATTTAAAACAAATATACATGCTATACTAAGCTTGTTCAAAAATATTAACAAAAAGTTAGTTTTCTTTAGTAATCTTACATAAATCAACATATACATGTATTTTCTTATCATTTTCGCAAAATTGAAATCCATATCAAAAATAAACTTAGCACACAAAAAAATTTGATATAATACAATAAACGAACATTGAGATTATCAACATCAAACATAATTTTCACCAATACTCTCTTTTAAAACGTCTGTAACTGAACCAAACTGGCTGCTACATGGCATGCGAATGTTAACTATCGGTTCGAAGCTACCTAGAATTTAGTGTTGCTAGACCAATCACATTGCTAAATCCATCCAAATTAAGTTATTAATTACTCTGTGGTATTTTTTACCCATTAGCGAGTGCTGCCAGGTTATTTAATAAAATGACTGAAAAAAAATATTATCTTAATAATGCAATAACCAGGAGTGAAGTAATACAGGGATTATGAAAGCACACTTTGTAATGGAAAACGCTGACTTACCAATGTAGTGTTAATGATGTCTAAAGTAATGAATGCAGTTGCTAAAACCTTAAGGGGAGAGTAGCGTCAATAATTCCATATTTTTATGAAAGTGGCTGTTTTAGACAAACAGATTTTTTTTTTTCTAAATCTGGAGGATATAACTGTTGTGTTTATGGCATTACTATAAATGTTTGATGAACTTTATAATATAGGCAGGCAGCGTATTGCAGATATGATTATATCAAGCACTGGTGTATAGTTCCTAATTTTATTTATTGTCCATTATTTGTCCAATTAATTTATATTATTTATTCATTTAAAAATATTATTGTACAAATTTAGTACAAATGCGGACTTAATAAAGCAGGGTGGCCACTTTCTGGAAAACATGGAAAAACGGGAAAAGTCAGGGAAAATGTTAGAAGGTCAGGGAAAATAGTTAAAGTACACACACATCTTGGTACTGTAAACGACTGGCAACCTAAGCGGGGCAATTGCATCTATACTCAATAAAATTTAGCTTGATCGATGACAGCTATTATTATATTTATTGCTAGTGATGAGATGCTGTCGATACTAAATATTGATTAATCTTTTGATATTTTTTGTTACCGGGCAGGGACTTTAAGTACACAGGGTACTTTCTGTATACTTTTCGCGGTCAGTTGGTCTCAACTCCCTTGCTGTGGAGTTGGGTTCCGGCTGGGGTAAATACCCCAGCATACGTAATTAAACTATATTTACTAGCAGTTTCAGCCTATAGACCAGACATACTGGTGTACTCTCGGTGCTTGAAGAAAGTAATACTTATAGAACTCACCGTTCCGTGGGAAACAAACATACCTAAGGACCACAACATCAAGTCGAACAAATATTTTGATCTCACAAACGAAATTACTAGAAACGGATTTAAAACTCAACTTTATGCAGTGGAAGTTGGTGCAAGAGGAATTCCAGCAAAGTCTTTGCACCGTCTATTGAAGGATCTTGGCCTTCCGAGATCAGCCGTCGGAACTTTTATGGAGCGTGTTTCCAGGATGGCGCTAACAGGATCATATAATATTTGGTTGAGTAGAGAGGGTAGTGAACACAGTGCAGGTGAGAGTTCAAAAGGCCTTTAAACCTACTTCGCGGTCTCAAGTCCGGGAACGCTGAAGTTCATTCCCCTGCCTTTCAACCACGCGATGGACCCGGCACCCGCACGGTGAATCCATGGTTTGCTAAGAACATTGTCTCTCTCTCAGAATTTATTATTTTTTAATTCTTTTCTATCTACCTATATATTGTATTGATAAAAATAAAAAATCAAAATTTAGGTATTCGCCCAACCCTGGTTAGTTTAAAAAGCAACCTGTGAAAGAAAAAATGAAAACTCTTAAATGCTTTCAAATAAAAAGTAAATAAATGGTAATCCAGTTGATTTTCTACATT
Organism: Monopis laevigella; assembly: GCA_947458855.1. NCBI lineage: Eukaryota > Metazoa > Arthropoda > Insecta > Lepidoptera > Tineidae > Monopis > Monopis laevigella. The sequence goes on from OX381581.1 coordinate 61,168, forward strand.
TTGATAAAATACCTAATTTAATAAGTATTTTGGTAAAAAATATTATTATTATTTATCAGGCAGGCAGTTGAAACAACTGATAGAAGCCTGTATCTTGTTATTCTTAAGTGTTTCTTAGCTGGTGTGGTTTAAAGTTGTCCAAACAATATTCTTTTTTTCTTATAATAAAGAAAAAAGAAGGAACTATCTCTTTAAACGCAGTGGCTTCTGCCATCAATCAAGTTACATTTTACAGAGTATAAGTTATTTTTAATAAGAATAATTATTTCACAAATAATGCTTATTTTTTTTAGAATGTGAAATAGAGAGACAATGTTCTTAGCAAACCATGGATTCACCGTGCGGGTGCCAGGTCCATCGCGTGGTTGAAAGGCAGGGGAATGAACTGCAGCGTTCCCGGACTTGAGACCGCGAAGTAGGTTTAAAGGCCTTTTGAACTCTCACCTGCACTGTGTTCACTACCCTCTCTACTCAACCAAATACTAAATGATCCTGTTAGCGCCATCCTGGAAACACGCTCCATAAAAGTTCCAACGGCTGTTCTCGGAAGGCCAAGATCCTTCAATAGACGGTGCAAAGACTGCTGCAATTCCTCTTGCACCAACTTCCACTGCATAAAGTTGAGTTTTAAATCCGTTTCTAGTAATTTCGTTTGTGAGATCAAAATATTTGTTCGACTTGATGTTGTGGTCCTTAGGTATGTTTGTTTCCCACGGAACGGTGAGTTCTATAAGTATTACTTTCTTCAAGCACCGAGAGTACACCAGTATGTCTGGTCTATAGGCTGAAACTGCTAGTTCGTCTGGAATCTTGTAATGTATTTTGAATGTATCCATGAATATTTTCCAGTCTTGTGCTTTGTCCAGGATTGTGAAAGGTTTACTTTGACTTTTCTTGAGTTGTCCCTCTTTTACAAAAGTAGCCAGTCTTTCATTTGTTGTTAATCCTTTTCTGGCTCTAGCAATACTGAGACTTACAGCTTCACGAATAATTTCTAAAACTTTATCATGTCGGTGCGAATAATGACCTTTTTCAAGTAGAGTTTTGCACCCAGCAACTATATGTCTGGCCTAATCCCTACAGCAACACCGCACAATGTACATGTCTTATCTGTTGCCTTCCCCCATCTTACCAGATTACTCTGGTCAGGTAGGGACATTTGAAAGGCATTAAGATAGAACTTAATAAGTGCCGGAGACCAATCGTACTTGAGTGTGCGCCATTTCAGGGCTGGAGGAATACAAACTTCCCCCAAAGTAAGCCATTCATTCTGTACTTCTAGGGTCATCGCGTGAACTCTGTAGCCACGCTCTTCATCTTCCCTAAGGAAAGATTTAATAACATCTTTATCACATTCCTTTTTCTTCCAACCTTCCTTTTGCTGATCTGGGCACCACTCATAAATGATTTATGAAACTGAAGTCTTGACTCCCATCTCAGAGGCCAATGAGTCTTTTGGGAGAGATGCAATCAGATTATCCCGAGAGTTACTCAGGATTTGTTGCTTGGTTACACGTAGATGTTTGTACAACTCAGATGGCTTTTTAAAATTCATCCCAAATTGTTGCTATCCCCTGAACAGCGTAGAGGAGTCAGCGCCCTGTGCTAATCCAAGCCAAGACTTAAGTTTTCTTATGACAGTTGCATCCAGATTTACCAGAAGAGTTTTGTTGAAGTTGTATACAAGAAAAGGCCATGTTAGACGAGATGTTAGGTAGTTGTCATAAATTCAAGCTTTCTTGACATTACTAATTGGCTGTTGATCTACCTTGTTGATGTCATTAATAAAGCGTTCCACAACCACATCTAAGGATGGTGTTCTTCCTTTAAAACCGATCCTTCTGCCCAGAAATTTAAAAGGCATGGCTTCCTCTACTGGGGCTACTTTCTACCCTGCTATGAATAGTTCTGGGTCGTATGACGTAAACCTAGTATTTCGTCTGCCCAGACACAGACAGAAGCATTTTGATGGTTTTGTCCTCATGCCGTTCGACCATACACAGAATTGGTCTACCAGAGTAAGCAGATTCTGGCATTGTTTTGGATTGCGTGTTAGCACTGCTAGGTCGTCTGCAAATGCTAAGATGGACTCCGAATATACATTAATTAACTTAAATCTATATCCCCACTTCTTTTCACCAGTTTTAAGTTTGTCAATAAAGATGTTAATAATAATATTGAAAGCTATTGGTGAGAGGCAACAGCCTTGAAATAGCCCAACATTATATTTAAGAGGATCTGTGAACCCATCTTTATTTGTAATGACAAATCTTAAGTTCTTATAATAATTAGCAATTATATCCATGATCACTGTTGGGAAGTTATACCATTTTAGGGCAACTTGCAGCAATTTATGCTGGACCAATCCAAAAGCATTTTCCAAATCAATCCAGCAGACACTCAATTGACGCTCGTGCTCCCTGGCATCTTTTAAACATTCCGAAAGTAAGGTGTTGTGTTCCAAACAACCAGAAATTCCCGGAAGAAATCCTTTCTGGTGCTGGGATAAAAAGTACTTGTTTGTGATCATAAACCTCGACATTCTTGCTTGAAGAAGATTTTGGACATAGTGTTTGTTAACGCAATAGGTCTTGTATCTTTAGGATCAGTAACCTCAGGCTTTTTTGGTATAAGAACAAAAGCTGCTTCTCCGAATACGGTCGGTACTTGTTTGCTTGACCATATTCTACAGTAGATGTTATGTAAACACTTGCAAATGTGAGGACACTTTTTATATACAATGTAGGGTATGCCATCCGGACCTGGTGCTGACTTTACGCTTTTCTTCTTCACTTGCTCCTCAATCTCTTCAATGCTTGGTGGATTGCATTGAATAACAACAGAACAGTAGACTGCAGGATTATGCGGTCGTGTTGAAGGTGGATCCGGGTATGCTACCTCTCTTTGTGGCATTGCATAAGTCTCACTGAAGTGTTTATAGATTAAAATTTGTTCTTTGGTCAGCGAAAGTCTTCCACTATTTTCACTGAAAATCTTCTTAGCATAAATAAAAGGGTTTTTGTCAAATCTAACTTCATGTTGGGCTCTATTAATTTTTTTTTTGTTCTATATTTTCCGAAACTATTTCTAAAAGGAATTGTTTCTATTTTTAATAATTTTTATCTTAAATACCAAAAATGAATTAAAAAAACTGAATAATATATTTTTGCGACTTTTTCTTTTCTTTTTGAAGCTCATTAATCGTTCCAATCGCAATGGTCTAATTATGAAAGGTCATCATCATAAAAGTAAAATATTTAAAGGTGCATTCGTGTTAACATCCTCTAGACTTTGGAATCAGTTGCCGCGAGATTTAAGAAGCTTAGAAAACCACACTAATTTTAAAGTAAAATTAAGAAAATGGCTGATGGAAGCACAAAAAAGGAAATGGAGGATAGATTAACCATTAAGTCTTAATAACTAGGTATACATATATAATATAAGTATAGGTAATTTGTTAAATTTACTACGGTGCACCCTGACAACCAGCGTGTGGTGTACTCAGTCACCATGTTGAAGCTGAGGGTGTACCGATTCATTAAATAATATTGTGTTTTTTAAGTTCTTTTTTTATTGTGAGTTCTATTTTATAAATTAGCATAAGTTTTTGTATTATATATTTTGATATTCAATAAATTGAATAAATATATTTTCTATTCTGTTCATTAAGGTCAGGGAAAATCAAAAAAACGTGACAAAATAGGCCGCCCTGTAAAGGCATTATCTACTAGTCAAACCTTTGTTAGTCAATATCCACTTGTCCAGTTTATTCTCAAAACTTTTTACAGTATAGGAGTTAAAAATCTAGATAAAATACATGACAACTGACTATATTCAGGGACCGGAAAACCCGTACCCTGGTTTAAGTCTTTAAATGGTGTACCTCTTATGATGAATTACCCTGTGAACTAGCTTACCCAATTCAACTGCTATCCTATACATTTAGGTATATACTCTTATGTTTAACTTATGTGAAAACCGGGAAAAGTCAGGGAATTTTCTGAGACTGGAAAAGTCGGGGAAAATATTTAAAGTACACACACAACTTGCTACTGTAAACGACTGTCAACCTAAGCGGGGCGATTCCATATACATATTTTTTAAATATTTTTTTTTTGCTCTATATTTTCCGAAAATATTGCTAAAAATAATTGTTTCTATTTTCTAAAATATTTTTGTTTCCAAAAAATAATTTAAAAAAAAAAGTGTGTGTGTGTGTGTGTGTGCAGGAGGCGTACAACAGTAAGAGCAGTGGGCTGGGCACTGGTGTGTGTGTGTGTGTGCAGGAGGCGTACAACAGTAAGAGCTGTGGGCAGGGCACTGGTGTGTGTGTGTGTGTGCAGGAGGCGTACAACAGTAAGAGCTGTGGTCTCGGCACTGATGTGTGTGTCTGTGTGCAGGAGGCGTACAACAGCATCCCCACGGAGAGCAAGGTGGCGCACCTGGTGGGGGCGGTGCAGCACGCGGCGCTGGGCGAGGAGGGGCGCCAGACCGCCGCCGTGCTGCTGCGGCGACTGCTCTCCTCAGAGTTCTTCGACTTCTTCCCCAAGCTGCCTGCCGAGGAACAGAACATGCTCAAAGAACAACTTCTACTCACCCTGCAGATGGATGTCACTCAACCTCTCCGGAGAAAGGTACAAAGTTCTGCTTCTATATTAGTGTTTTGTGTCCAGCGCATAATTATATGGTGTGTGATTGCAGATTTGTGACATAGTGTCGGAACTGGCTCGCAACCTGTTGGACGACGACGGGAACAACCAGTGGCCCGAGTTCCTCCAGCTGCTGATGTGGTGCGCCGCCCACCACGACACCAACGTCAAGGAGGCCGCCATTCGCATGTTCACGTCAGTACTGCCACTTACACCGCATCGCCAGCAACAGGCTTCTCCTAACGTGTTGCAACATATGTGGTGACGAGAGCGTGTTGCAGGTCCGTGCCGGGCGTGTTCGGCAACCTGCAGAGCGCCAACCTGGACGCCATCCGCGCCATGCTGCTGTCCGCGCTGCAGCCCGCCCAGGACGCCGTGCTGCGCGTGCAGGCCGTCAAGGCCGTGGGCGCCTTCATCCTGCTGCACGACAAGGAGCCGCACATCCAGAAGCACTTCGCCGACCTGCTCGTGCCCTTCCTGGCGGTTAGTCCCCAAAACACTCCCCCGCACACTCACATCCTGCTGTACGAAAAGGAGCCGCACATCCAGAAGCACTTCGCCGACCTGTATAGTAAAAGTTATCTCTATTTTTCAATCTCCAGAGGAGACATTAAATAATAGCCTTAATATTCTGGCATTAAAGTGCACTCGGACTTAAGTCGTTGTGAGTCATGTGCGTCCACATGAACAAGGCGCGACGCTCTCTCTCGCCGAATGCTGTTGCTTTACAAAGCATGCATACAATTCTGCTCGCACTTCTGGGATGCGTCCATTAAATTTAAAAATTCTTTCTATATAAAATTATATTATATATATTTCTTTCTATATAAAATTAAGACCTAATTGATTCTCCTCACCTATTAGAAAAAAATACATTTAAAGCCTCTTCTCGTCGCCTTAGAAATTCTGATCTTTTCTCCCTTTCCCCTTGCCCGACGTAGCATGATGCTATATAACGCATTCCAATCTTGTGACATGTTTTATGAGGGCGTGCAATGTTTTAAAAATAAACTTGAAACAAATTTTAAATGGATTGGGTTCGCCTCTTTAACTTTTGTTGGAGAAAAACAAGTATATACATATTTTTATTGTTATTTATTTTTTTATTGTGTACATTCTATAAAAAAAAAAAAATTTTTTTAGTTTAAAATTTACCTTCTTTTTATTTCTCTATGTGTACATATATATATGTTAGTTTTGTCAAATATCTATGTCTATCGTCTTAATGTTAATTGTATAATTTGCATGAGTACTTTAAGTCTTTCTGTATTTATATTGGTAAATATTTGTTTAAATGACTGTCTGTACTAAAATATAATAAAATAAATAAATACTACTAACAACTAAGAATTATTGGTGACGACAAGTCCCCTCTGCAGAATCGTAGTGATGTGCTTCAACTGAAAGACTGGCAACCTGCTCGTGGCCCAATACATACTGTTAGTGTGAGTGATGTGTGTGTGTGCGCAGGTGGTGGTGCAGACGCTGGAGGAGCAAGAGGAGGACGCGGCCGTGAAGGTGCTGATTGAGCTGGCCGAGTCCACGCCCAAGTTTCTCAAGCCGCAGCTCGACAACATCTTCCAGTTCTGTCTCAAGGTCTATTATCTTTATGTAGCCCTATTTTTTTTTAACTGTTAATTTGAGCTCCAGTTGACCAAAATTTGTATGAGAAATAGTACAGCGCCCGAAATTTTAAGAAGTAAAAATGCGAGTGTGTCATTTGTGTGAATGCAGTAGTATAGTAAAGGTTGTGGTGTGCGCAGACGGTGGCGGACACGGAGGCGGAGGAGGCGTGGCGGCAACTGGCGCTGGAGACGCTGGTGACGCTGGCCGAGACCGCGCCCGCCACCGTGCGAAAGCAGGCCGCCGCGCACGTGCGCGCGCTGGTGCCGCTGCTGCTTGACATGATGTGCGAGCTGGACGAACAGCCCGACTGGGCGCTGCGGGACGACGCGCCCGACGACGACCACGAGGAGACGCACGTGGTGGCAGAGTCCGCGCTCGACCGCCTGTGCTGCGCGCTGGGCGGCCGCTCCATGCTGCCGCAGGTGGTAGAGCGCGTGCCCGGCATGCTGGCGGCCGGGGACTGGCGCCGCCGCCACGCCGCCCTCATGGCTGTGTCCTCCGCCGGCGAGGGATGCCACCGCCAGATGGAGGCCGTGCTGGACCAGATCACCGGCGCCGTGCTCACGTTCCTGCGCGACCCACACCCGCGCGTGCGCTACGCCGCCTGCAACGCCGTCGGACAGATGTCCACGGACTTCGCCCCCGTCTTCCAGAAGAAGTTCCACGAAAAGGTGGTGGAGGGTCTGCTAATGGTGCTGGACGACGAGCACAACCCGCGGGTGCAGGCGCACGCAGCGGCGGCGCTCGTAAACTTCAGCGAGGACTGCCCCAAGACCATCCTCAAGCAGTATCTGGACCCGCTCATGACTAAGCTGGAGCACATCCTCACATCCAAGTTCAAAGAGGTAACACTCCGCTGCAACACACTTTATATATCTATTGTTAGGCTCGTGGCATGGCGTTGACCCGCGTCCGTGTGGTTACAGCTGGTGGAGCGCGGCACCAAGCTGGTGCTGGAGCAGATCGTGACGACCATCGCGTCGGTGGCGGACACGGTGGAAAAGGAGTTCGCGCCCTATTACCCGCGCCTGGTGCCCTGTCTGCAGTACATCATCGCCAACGCCGGCACCGAAGACCTGCGCATGCTGCGCGGCAAGACCATCGAGTGCGTCTCCCTGGTGGGGCTGGCCGTGGGGCCCGAGCTGTTCATGCCCGACGCGCCCCAGGTCATGGAGCTCCTGCTGCAGCACCAGGGCACCGCGCTCCCGCACGACGACCCGCAGACCTCCTTCCTCATCGCCGCCTGGTCCCGCATCTGCCGCGTCATGGGTCAGTACCGCCCCCTCCACACACAGGTCAGGTAGCTCTTGCTGCAGCACGACAACCCGCAGACCTCCTTTCTTATCGCCGCCTGGTCCCGCATCTGCCGCGTCATGGGTCAGTACCGCCCCCTCCACACACATCATGGAGCTCTTGCTGCAGCACGACGACCCGCAGACCTCCTTCCTCATAGCCGCCTGGTCCCGCATCTGCCGCGTCAGGGGTCAGTACCGCCCCCTCCACACACACAGGTCAGGTAGCTCTTGCGGCAGCACGACAACCCGCAGAACTCCTTCCTCGACCTCGTGGTCGCACGCGGGAGCACGCTTACCTGTAAATGCCTGTTCCCTGTCGTGTTAAGAGATAGTTGTGTGGTGACAGGCAAACAGTTCGCGGCGTACCTGCCGATGGTGATGGAACCAGTGATGCGCACGGCGGGCATGAAGCCGGAGGTGGCGCTGCTAGACAACGAGGACCTGGAGGACGTGGAGGCCGACCTGGACTGGCAGTTCGTCACGCTCGGGGAGCAGCAAAACTTCGGCATCAAGACCGCGGGGCTGGAGGACAAGGCCGCCGCCTGCGACATGCTCGTCTGCTACGCGCGCGAGCTCAAGGAGGACTTTGTGGACTACGCTGAGGAGGTATACACTCACATCCATATTCACATACACACGCGCGCTTCCAAAATATACATACCTCATCCATATGTATATACATACACATATGTACACACATCCATATATACAGGGTGGATTTTTGAGACGGGACAGTAAGGGTAGGTACCTTAACCGCTATAAACAGAAAAGGTTCCGAGGACACTATCCATAATTTTAAGAGATATTGGAAAAAATGTACAGTCGGCAAGAAAATGATAACTTAACACAACTATTTTTTTGGTGCCAATCGATCCTGTTATAATAATCAAAAGTCTCTTCTGGACCGACTGAGGATTGAGTACTAGAAATGGCAGAAATAACAAAAACCTTTTTCCATACATTTTAGTAAAAGTCAAACTTCTACATTAACCCACATTCATTTATATATACATGGGTCTCCTAGGAACGTTTTCTCGTAACTCTAACGGTTAAGGTCCAAAGCTTTTACTGTCCCGTCTCAAAAACCTCACTCTGTATACACACATGCATATATACATACACACACACACACACACAGCCATCCATACATACGGTAGCTCTGTCACTGGTTTATGCAAACAGTTTCTACTATAGTATCTATAGATAGTCAACCACAAATGGCATCTCTTTATTTTTCAAATATACCTCTCTAAACCTCTCCTTAGCTTAGAGCAACACCCGCGGCCGGGGAGACGCCACAGCGCTCTTATCTCATACAAAGATGTCTGTCATTTTTTGGGGGAGGGGAACAACGCACTCAGCAATACATCCAATATGCCAATGAGCGATCAGACATACTAATTAGCACACTTCTACACTAATTCATGTTAACATATTGATACAACTTATATTTACATGTAGTAGTGCCGACGGCTGCGGCTACCCAAATGTACATGTGGGTGTGTGGGTAATGCATGTCACCATGAAAACCTCATTTATATTGTTACATTAAAATTAACATAGTAAAAAATATTTGGGTATTAAATTAAATTATTTATTATTATTCAATAAGGAATCCACAATAAAATAAACTATTAACGTCTCATTGGGATATATGGTGGCGCGTGCGCAGGTGGTGCGGCTGATGGTGCCGATGCTGAAGTTCTACTTCCACGACGGCGTGCGGTCCGCCGCGGCTGAGTCCCTGCCGCACCTGCTGGAGTGCGCCAAGATCCGCGGGCCCGACTACGTGCGCGGAATGTGGGCCTACGTGCTGCCCGAGCTGCTCAAGGCCGCCGACTCCGAGCCCGAGCAGGACGTGCAGGCCGAGCTGCTCGCCGCCCTGGCGCGCTGCGTGGAGGTGCTCGGCGCCGGCTGCCTGGGCGACGCGGAGGCGGACGAGCTGGGCCGCCTGCTTGCCAAGCTCTTCGCCGGCCACTTCGAGCGCGCGGAGGAGCGCCGGCGCCTGCGCGAGGACGACGAGCACGACGAGGCGGCCGAGGAGGAGCTGCAGGAGGGCGCCAGCGAGGACGCGCTGCTGCTGTCCCGCGCCGCCGACGTGCTGCACGCCCTGCTGCGCGCGCACGGCCCGGCCTGGTTCCCGCGCCTGGACCCGCTGCGGCCCGCGCTGGCCGCGCTGCTGGCGCCGGGGCGCGCCGCGCACGACCGCCAGTGGGCGCTGTGCGTGTGGGACGACGTGATCGAGTTCGGCGGGCCCGAGTGCGCGCGCTACGCCGACTCGTTCCTGGAGCCGCTGCTGGGCGCGCTGGCGGACCCGGCGCCCGAGGTGCGGCAGGCGGCGTGCTACGGCGCGGGCGTGCTGGCGCTGGCGGGCGGGCCGGGGTTCGCAGGCGCATGCGCGCGGGCGCTGCCGACGCTGCTGGCGGCGTGCGAGGCGCCGGGCGCGCGGGAGCCGCGGGCGCTGCCGGCCACGGAGAACGCGGTGTCGGCGGTGGCCAAGATCATCCGGCACAACGCGTCGCAGGTGGACGCGGACGCGGCGGTGGTGCGCTGGCTGGCGTGCCTGCCGCTGCTGGAGGACGCGGAGGAGGCGCCGCACGTGTACGGGCTGCTGGCTGAGCTGGCGCGCGCGCAGCACCCCGCGCTTCACCCGCACCGCCTGCTCGCCGTGCTGGCCGAGGCGCTGCACCACGACGCCCTCCCGCGACACCTGCCCCTCTACACAGACCTCCTGGGGCTGCTCCGCGACATGCAGGTAACGCACACCACTAATCTTGTGAATTTTCAAGTGTGCCTTCAAGGCCAAATATGTACAAAGAATGCTCAAAGAAATTTCGGAGCCAATTTTGATACAAAGTCAGGATTTTTAATAAGGGTGTGCTTACCCAACCCGTTGCACCTCAAAAGTCAATTATAATGCGCTAACCTATTGAAATCAAAATAAGCATTACCCCTATCAAAAGAGGTAATCAAATACCCTTTAAAAGTGTAATCCAATGAATGGGAAACCCCTTTATGTTTTTAAGGGTTTTAAACAAGTAATTTTAGCTTAAATGCTTTTTTTGTCAGTGAAATATTCAATGTTAATCAACTGCAATAAGCTTATAGGCTAACCGGTTAAACAGGGGTTTCCCTTTCAAAGGGGGTACCTAAATGTATAGGATAGCAGTTGAATTGGGTAAGCACGCGGTAATTCGTCGTAAGAGGTACACCGTTTAAAGACTTAAGCGAGGAATGGGTGTTCCGGTCCCTGTAAAAAGTAGAACTGCATCATTAAATTTAATTTAAAAATAATCTATCCAGAATCGAACCGGTTGATTTTGATTCCCTGTAGTTTAGTATTTGGTTTTGAAAGCACACTTGACAAATTCAGACAGTATAGTAGGTTATTCATTTTGCTGTACAACCCTACGGTTAACCCGGAGTGTACACTCCAGGCCATGTTAATTTATTATTACACTTCACACCACTGGCTTTATTATACTACATTTATTTAGCAACTATTTAGTCCAATTAGTATGACTTTTTGACCATTTTTGCAATGCCTGTTGTATGAGTTTGGCATTTGAGATTGCCGGGCCGCGCCAGGGGGTCTCCGTAGTGACGTGCGCTGTGTCCGCAGAGTAACGCCGAGCTGTTCGCGACCGGCCTCGGCCAGCTGCCGCCGGAGCACCGCCAGGCGCTGCAGACGGCGCTGCAGGCCGGCTCGTAGCGCCCCCCGCGCCCCCGCGCCCCCCACACGACAACCCCTTCTTGTTTTGATATCATCTCGCGGAATTGATTATCGAGCGTGTAAAGTCTCTGTGATATATGATGTACTCCAGCGCTGCCGCCACGCAGTTTGTTACATGATCCATTATGTTTAAAAAACTAATAAAAATATTGACTTGTACTTGTCGTTTGTTTTTCCTTTCCAAACCCAAAACGACCTCCGCCGCACGCAATATCACATCATTTATATGATTTTATTTGGGTACAACACTTACGAGGTTAGCTCTTCCACACAAAATTAGTTTTTGATTTTGTGCGATTGTGTTAGCCCATTTTCATTTCGCTAGAACGCTTGGTTTAAAAGTTATGGCGATCACAAACATCTACGGGTACAGTCGCGAAGAAAAGTTTAGACACGTAGTTGTTTCGTAGACGTTATTTATTATTTCATAGGCTTTTTGATTTCTGGAATGAAATCTAGCAAAACGTACGATATGGAACAATTACTTTTATCTAAAGAAGACCCAATTAGTAACTAAATTACTGAATATAATAAAAATGAGTATGATGAGGAAAATGTTATCAGCTTTCATCAAGTTTAATTATAACTTTAATATATAATTTAACGAAAGTAAATGGATCATATTAACGAAAAAATCGGAATTGATGAATCTTCAGAAAAAATACAATTATTATAAACATTCTATATGATGTTCTGCTACTGTATATTTTAAATAGACTTTTTCAAACCTTGGAAAGCGCGTTTTACAAAGCGAGTGATCTGACAATCATCAGAACAAAATTAGCAATTAAAATCGCTTGAATCCCAGAAAATCAGGTAAAACTCGATATCATAATAGAACTGAACCTGGTATATTAGTAAAAACGTTATATCTATGATCTAGCTTTCCTAATATACCAATACGAACATATTTTCAATAGTTTAAGTTTGCGTGAAAAATAGACGAATTACAAGAAATTATTTCTTTTATAGCGTAAAAAGTATTAAATCAAACGCGAGTATTTTTTATTATGTTTTTTTCTTTTTATGATAGGATAATTTAAGTAAGATTCAAGTTTAATGTGCCTATTAAAGCTTCGAATAAAAGAAACATAGCTTACCAAGAAAAAAAAAATGTTTATTTTTATAAGAAGGCGCAACCACTAGACCACGCACGGTGCGCGGTAGATTTTGATACTATATTTATTTTACAAAAAAGAGCTTCATGAAAGCTTGTGATTCTCTCCGGGAAACATTTCCTATGATTGATGTACTGACACTACCATCTCAATATATTTATGAGAATTTATTGTACGTCAAGAAAAACTTAAGTATGTTTAGTAAAAATGGCGACAGGAATAATTCTGTACCTTCCATGAAAAACGCTCTAACTCTGAAAATGCAACTTTACAGGAGAGACAAAAAACTAAATCTATACTAATAATATTATAAAGAGGAAAGATTTGTATTTTTGTATGTTTGTAATGAATAAACTCAAAAACTACTGGACCGATTGCAATAATTTTTTCACCATTAGAAAGCTGCATTATTCAGAAGTAACATAGGCTATATAATATCACGCTAGGTCCTATAGTTGTGGAGCAGTAACCAAAAATGTTTTAAAAACGGGGGAAAAGTATCGTTTCTGAGGCCTTCCGTGGCGTGCGCTGATCTTAAGTCCCCCCGTGCGAAGCCGGGACGGGCCGCTAGTATAAAATAAACTGGTACGAATACTTAACACAACAGAGTATTATTGTCGTAAATCATATTCGCTTGTATTATGGAGTAACTATGTACCGATAACTATACAGTTATTTGGTAAAATAAAAAAAAACCGTGAGTTAAATCAATGTGCACAAAACTATTTACGTGTTTAACAATTTAAATCGACTTAAAACATTTCACACATATTTTTATACTTTAGTGCAATTTGATTAAAGTTAAATTCAAGTTGATTTATCTAGATAACGTATTCAATGATAAGTACCTGAACTAAAGTCATTAATATACCATCTATCAGATCCTTCCTATATGTTATAACGATTACTGGGCAATAAAATAAACTTAAATCAAAATACACATTTTATATTTGTTTTAGAATATTTAATTAATAATCAAATTGGAGTTTAACATAGTGCAATTATATTTAAAATATGGTGTATTATAATATAAGTCCTATTTTTTTTTTTCAATACCAATGTTATATATTTTTTATATAAATAGCCTTTTCAGTAGGTACTTTTTAAATACCTTGTACGGGCTGCAGACTGTCCACCAATGACACCCATTGGCGAATCTTATTTTTATGAGGTATTTTAACACTCACGAATGGCTATTCCCTTACCAGAAAACTGACTACGCTGGAAGAGAAACACGTAAATTTACATTGTAGCTTAACCTCACTCAGCTCGTAAACAATCCAACTCACACTCCTGATGTTACTGTCCACACTTCAATTGCTTAGACCTTCTTCTAACGACAGATCGATACATTGTGTCTGTTAGCGCTCCTTTGGGAACTTCCAACCATTGTCTGGTGAAGTCTATATCCACGCGTTCTCCACCCGACTTCAACCCCTCTACACTACAGGTCAGTAGATGGGGTGAGATTCGGTACTTTTTGCATCTTTTCCATGGTGGTAATTAAGCTTTATTACTTGTGATGATCGATCGGTAGCATGTCCCGCCCTTGGTTTAATGGGGAATATGGTGGAGTTAATACTAAGCAGTCCGAATATAAAACCTGGGTAATGGCCCGGAACAATAAAACTACGGACATCCAATGCAAAAAGGTCAACAGTAATCCAATGCAGTCGTTATAAACTGAGCCGCCAAGCAAAGCAATAATATCCAACTCAAGGCTCACTTTGACCAGATTGACCAAATTGGTTGTAGAATTGCCTCATACTTAACCGGAAGCAAGGCTTTCTGGTGTCTAGCCAAATCGGTCAAAGCCAATTTCTGCCACCCTGACATTGCCCCCATTGCAGAAACCTGGTGGTACTTTGGTTCACTCCGCAGAGGAAAAAGCAGATTTATTTACCGTACATTTTACGAGCATCTTACATCTAGACTATAAAGTGTGCGACCTAGTATACCTAATTACAATCCTCGAATGTCCGCCATTCGAATTCGACAAAAAGAAGTCCTTTTGCAGTCCTAATAAAAACAAAGCTAGTGACCCTGAAGGAATACCAGCAATTATCTTGAGGTTTTGCGCGCCTGAACTGTCTACAGTACTGATTCGCCTATATGACCTATCCATAAATGATGGTCAAGTCTCTTCGAAGTTACCAAATGTGCAAAACGTGTCTAAAAGCGGCAGCCGTATCATCTCTCAAAACTATAGACCTATAAAGACTTTCGTAATTTGCAAAATTCTGGAACGTATATTAAATAATACTAAATACCAAGTTCCTGGGATACATTAAGAATCATCTCCTTAGTGACCGCCGCTAAGGAGAGTTTTGACCATTATTTTTTCCCTTATATTTCTCATGATAACGGAGTGTTACCGAGACGTGCGAAAAGGAACAGGGAAGACCAAAGAATAGATGGGAGGATGAGGTTATGGAATTTCGAGATGTTTTATGGAAAAGAACTACAAAGACAAGGCGAAATTGAGGTTGCTGGAAGAGGCCTATGTTGCAAGTTACACTAAAAACATAACGGACTAATGCTATGAAATATTGAATTACTTATAAGATGTAAATATTGTAAGATGATCAGAATCAATGGCTTTATGTATTATTAGTGACCGCCAACACGAATTCATATCGCGTCGGTTTACTGAAGATCTTCTCATGTATGCCCCACCTCTGAAGTGATGCCATAGAGAAGGATGGCGAGGCATTGCTGTATCTCTCGATATTTATAATGTTTTAGACAGGGTTTGGCACGGTAACCTACTCAATAAACTTTCAAGCTTATTATAATACCGAGTGAGAGATCGATTAGAGTAGCATTTTATGGCTGCGCATCAATTAGTTATAAATGCCAGTCGGTTCCTCAAGGGTCAGTTCTCTCTACAAAAATATTCCTTTCACACATAAACGTGCTGCTAAAACCCTGTACTTTTAGTTATCAGAAGAAACTACTGTTACAGAGTGACATATTTGCAGTACAAGTAGGAAGTACAGGTCTTTACGGATGAGATGGTTGATTACGATAGTTGAACTTGATGATTGAGGACATTTACGGTTGGGGCATTGTTAAACTGGTCAAGTTCAAAGCCAACAAGACTCAGGTCTACCTATTCACCTCAAAACAGAGTCCCTTTCAACTGACTCCTACATCCCGAGGTGTAACCCTACCGATAAGTGACAAGCTTGAACTTAATTTATGATCAATCCCTAACTTTAGCTGTTCCACTGAGTCCAGGGTAAAACCACAGTAAAGAATCTCGGCATTCTATATACAACTCAGCGTCCATATTCTGTTTCTTTTAAAGGTAATCCTTTATGTACAATGGAGAGGCAGTCTTTATATTTACTCCCTGCTTCTGTTTTTCCAGACAGCTACAATCTGGGTATTTCAATCTGAGTAAATAGGCGCTCACATAGTAAGCGTACTTAAATTCAAGCTCCACGATGCTTTCTTTCAGGCATGTTTGAGTTTAAACATATTCTCTGTCAGAGACTCCGTGCGGATACCGGGTCCATCGTGTGGTTGGGAGGCAAATATTATAATCCTACAATGGGCATTCCAAGTTTGCAACTCACAGTTATTCAAAATTGTTGTTTATTGGTTGTTACAAAACAAAAGAGTTACATATGGTGTTAAACTTAACCAAGGAGTGACTTTGGACGTTGAAGCGTGGCACTGCATGTCCTCAGCATACTTTTCATAAGATGGTACGTAACCACAGAGTGCTAATCGCAAGCATGATGACATATGCTTGTCAGTTAGTCGATTGCGATATTTTGACTTAATTATCTTCATTTCAGAAAATGCAGACTCGCGCAAGTAAGTTGACCCAAACATTGCCGTCAGTTGAAGGGCGATTTGCCTTAGATTCGGATATTTATCTTCAGATAAAAAACACCAGAAATTTGTATCAGATGCTGTAGCTTTGAGATGTATATCTGATATAATCTGCACCAACCCATTTTCAACAGAACATGAGTTCATATTAAAACGACTTGCTATTTCAGTAGCTAATTCCTCAACGTTTTTACATGAAAAAGGATAACTCATAAACGATGCTATATTTGCCAATTTACTGCAATCATAAAAACGCATTTCGAATTGTACCAAAATATTTGTTAAAACTTGTTTTAAGTTCCCTTTCTAAGGGAACTAATACTAATAACAAAACTTATTTTGATTTGTTGCAAACTTAAAATAAAAAACAAACTTACAAATAAACAAAATAATGTTTATTTGTAAGTTTGTTTTTTATTTTTAAATTAATATTGTGTTCACCTACTTATTATAATTATGTCTGTCAATAAGAACTCAAATAAAATTAAGGCTGTCTTAAGGTGGCTTACATCCGCTGTGAATTTGGTAGACAGGCCCGACCGCTCCGCTGCTCTTTTGGTGCGATTTGAAAAGATCCCAGAGTATGAGCGGGACTTACATAGGGCCTTTGAGGAGTTTTTGGCTTTGAACCCCGTAGAGGATGAGTTCCATGCAGCGGTCACTTGTGACTATGACCGTGCCTTGGTGCTCATAGACACCATTACCGAGAAGGTTCGCGGAGATATTGATAGGTCGGTTTAGATGAACCCCGAGCCTTCGCCAGTTGGTTCATCTCCCGGGCTTTTGAGCAGGTTGCCTACCCTTGACCTCCTTCCATTTGAGGGAAGACTTGATGCCTGGGTAGGCTTCCTGAACTTGTTCGATAGTCTGGTGCACAGGCGGGGGGACCTCACCCCCAGCCAGAAGATAGCATATTTGTTGTCCTCATTGAGAGGAGAGGCTCGTGGCATCGTCCAACACCTACCCGTGACGGACGAAAATTATAAGATTGCTCGTGAGCTTTTGACCAAGAGGTACCAAAATGTTAGGCGTTTGGCTGACACTCATGTCAACCAAATATTAGGGTTGCCTATAGTAGGTAAGGCACATGATTTGCGCAGGGACCTCTTGAACCCGTTGATGATTGCAGTGAATACCTTGCAGTGTCTCAACCTGCCAGTTGATTCGTGGTCTTTTATATTGCTTAATATTGTGCTCGGGAAGTTGTCCCCCGAACTTAAGCTGCGCTTTGAACATAGGTATGGTGGTAACAGCATTGCCTACCTACCAGTGGCGTGCAGTCCATATAGGCACAAAGGCACTGCCTACCCCAGAAATTTGGTAATAAAAACATATTATATTTTGTTATATTGACACTTTGTATTTCAAAAAGCGCCATCTATAGTTTTTTTGTGGTACTATCATCATATGGTACTATCACCATCTATCGCTATTTTTTTGTACTATTATTCTCCGTATTATTTTTGGTTGCCTAAGTTTTCCTTACAATTTTTCAATTATTATTATTATTGGATTATGCTAAATGTATGACTGAGTTAGGCACTGCCTTTGTACCTCAAACAATCAAATATTTGTGATAAATTTAAATCTAATAGGACTAGGAGCGCATAAACTGTAGGTAGCAAGTCGTTAGGCACACGGTATTAATGAAAGAACGAGAACTTCTCTGTACAAAACTGTTGAGAAGTACCAGGAGCGCAGGAGTCCTTAGCGGTACAAATAGGAAACTATACTGTGTCCTGCTCACATGACGCGTGCAGAGCGAGATCGCATGCATCTGAGTGGAGCTTGAAGTCGTGAGTTATTAATATTATCCTACTAATTTGCAATGTTACGTAATTCTAATCAAATTTACCTAATGTTTTGATATTTTTCTTTTGTCATTTATTAATAAGGTATTGTTTTTTTCTCACTTTCGCATTCTTTAGTCACGTTACTTGTACTATTATTTCTTCTGTGAGAGGTTTATGGTGATGATTTTAATTTGTTTGTGTACTGCAAAACCTTTTAATAAGTAATGGCTTTTTAATGCAGTTTCAACTTATCGCAAATTTCGCAAAATATGTCATTGTAGACTACGTTGTGATTTTTTAAACATTTAAAATTGCTAAAAACTCATTTCTTTGGTATGTTACTATAAATTATGCCTACCTTATACTAAAACCCTGTGCACGCCACTGCTACCTACCATTGTTCTCAGACATGTTGAACTTTTTGGATGAGGAGTGCCGAATAGTAGATAACTCTACCGGTGCAGGGCGGTCAAGATTTGTTGACCATCAGATGGTCCGGCCCCCTGTTCAACCACATGGTCAAACTGGCCAGCGTCCCAGGAATCGGTTTGCTGTGGCCACTGTTGAAGCACAAAATTTGTTTGTATTGTAGGGACCCTGGACATTTAGTGCCGCATTGCCAACAATTTGGTAACTTGCGGGTCCAGGCCCGACGTGCCATGGCCCGACAGAGGCAATGGTGTTATGTGTGCTTGGGCAAGCACCAACAAAGGGATTGCCGTGAGTCGCGCCCATGTTCGCAGTGCAGTGGCCGCCATCATCTTGTTTTGTGTGCCAATTTAAATATGGGAGGCCGCCAACTTGTTCACTATGAACCCCAGGGTGCTAGGGAGGCACGATCGCCGAGGTTTTATGACTCCTCACGTACTGAGGACCGGCGCCCCTCCCCCCCCATATTCGGAATTCACCCCCAATGTTCGGAGTTCACCCTCCAACGTTCGGAGTTCACCCCCCAATATTCGTAGTTCACCCCCCAGGAATGGTGGCCGCACCCCCGTCATGAGCAGGGGCAATGCTTCGCCCCCTCGTTTTGCTCCCATAGGTCGTAACCGGTGTGCAGCGCGGCTACCTGCTGTAAGGTCTCGTTACCAAAAAAGACCTTCAGGGCGACATGTTGTCGAGCCAATGCCATGGAACCGATCACATGTGATTCACAACTACCAGTGGATCCCGAACCCGAATGTGCCCGTACGTCCGGTTCAAGAGAAATAGGTATTCGATGCCCGCTCACCAGCCGCCACCCTCTCAGAGACTGTAATTTTACCTACAGCGTCTGTTTGTGTTTGGGGCCCGAAGGGCAACTATTTGGTTCTTCGTGCCCTTTTAGATTCGGGTGCCCAGGGTTGCATTGTTTCGGCTTGGTTAGCGAGTGGCATATGCCTAACTTTGAA
Organism: Monopis laevigella; assembly: GCA_947458855.1. Taxonomy (NCBI): domain Eukaryota; kingdom Metazoa; phylum Arthropoda; class Insecta; order Lepidoptera; family Tineidae; genus Monopis; species Monopis laevigella. The sequence goes on from OX381581.1 coordinate 80,616, forward strand.
TCCTCACCGGGATTCTGTTCGGGGAGTTGGTAATGTGAAAGTTGAGGTAACACCACTATTACATTCTCCCCGTTCTCGGTTTCCTGTCTGAGCATCACTGCTTCGGCAATAGTATTAGAAAATATATTGGGTGAACACCCCCCGGTTAAGTTATCCCCAACTGTGGTGACCCTGACAAGGGGTTTGTGTTTGGCTGACCCCACCTTCGACATTCCGGGACCAATTGATTTGTTGCTTGGTGCCGATGTTTTGGGAATGTTGCTCCTAGGTAATGTGAAGCCCCTAGGTACAGGTGGCCTCGTAGCGATCCCAACAATCTTGGGATCTGTTATAATGGGCCCAATCCATGTTCCTCCCCCACCTGTTGTTGATAACCGTTTTGTTGACATTTGTCTTTCTCTTTCTGAGGCGGTTTAGAGATTTTGGGAAGTGGAGGAGCCCCCGGCTGCTACGTAGGTCAATCCTGTTAATCATAAATGTGAATTGTTCTTCCAGAATAATACTGGTCGTTTAGATTCTGGTCGTTTTTACACCAAACTTCCTTTTCTCCCCTCACGACCCCCATTGGGTGCATCGAGGAGTCTTGCTGAGAAAAGGTTGGTGTCCATGGAGAATCGCATGAGGCGTGACACTGTCTTCTGCAAGAAGTACATTGAGTTCATGCGGGAGTATTTTATTTATTTATTTAAATCTTTATTGCATACAAAATACAAAGGCAGTCTTAATGCCGCTAGGCATTCTCTACCAGTCAAACCTTCGGGACAATAAAAGCAGTTAATAAGTATAAGTTAATGAGTATGATGTTTTGGGACACATGTCTCAAACTTGGACTGGCGTTCAGTAGAACATTATTTCATTTCCCATCACGCAGTCTTCAAGCCTCATAGTGGTGTTTGATGGCTCTGCCCCCACGTCTTCGGGTGTATCTTTGAACCAGTGCCTGCATACTGGCCCAAAGCTTCTCCGGGATATTTCGGATATCCTCATAGACTTTCGCCGCCATCAGGTTGTCTTTGTGGCCGACATCCGCATGATGTTTCGGCAGACACTCATCCACGAGGAAGACAGGTGCTACCAACTCATTTTATGGCGGGAGAAACCCTCTGATCCCATGCTTGTCTATGAGCTGAATACCAACACATCTGGTTTGCCGTCTAGCCCGTTCGTGGCTATTCGTTTATTGTTGGAGCTGGCCAAGCGTGAGCGTTTGAGGTTTCCTCGAGCTTCCGCCATCTTGGAAAATGATTTGTATATTGATGATGTATGCACGGGAGCCTCCAGTAAGAAAGAGGCTTTGATCTTGAGGAATGAATTGATTGGGATAATGAGGGCTGGAGGCTATGAGCTAAGAAAGTGGATATCGAACTTCCCCACTCTCCTGGCTGACTTGCCATTGGAGCACCAGCAGGATCCCCTCCTCTTCGAAAATATTGATAATCCTAACATGTTGTCTATTCTTGGAGTACAGTACAGGCCAGTCCAGGGTATTTTCACCTATCGGGTGGATCTTTCTCCGCCCAGGATTTGGACTAAGCGCTTGGTCCTGTCCACTGTAGCCAGAATCTTTGATCCAAGCGGTTGGATTAGCCCAGTAATATTTTTGGCTAAAAGTTACCTTCAGAGACTTTGGACTGCTGGAGTTGGTTGGGACGACCAACTCACTGATACCTTGTTAAAGGACTGGGTTTCGTTTGTTAGTTCACTTCCAGAAATCAATGAAGTCTCTTTACCCAGACCTTTCCTTCCAGCTGGGAAGTACACGGCGAGCCTCCATGGGTTCTGTGACGCTTCAGTCAGAGCGAGGATTTGCGGCCGTGGTCTATTTGCGTACTTTGTGTCATACTGGAAGTGTAGCGTCAGTGAATTTGGTCTTAGCTAAGAGCAAGGTTGCTCCCCTTCAGACTCGAATTAGGATTCCGAAGTTAGAATTGTGTGGGGCTGCTCTTCTTACGCGATTATTGAATCACGTTTTTGTAACGTTGAGACGCACTGTTGATATTGGTGACGTGTTTGCTTGAACTGACAGCCAGATTGTTCTCTCGTGGCTGAGAGCTGCTGTCCATACACTCGAAGTCTTTGTGGCTAATAGCGTCTCTCAGATTCAGGCTTCTGATGCTCCGTTGATCTGGAGATCATCCGTGGATCTTTGCAGACGTTGCGTCCAGTGGTTGTGCTGACCCAGATCTTCTGCGACACTCACTTTGGTGGGGCCCTGATTGGTTGACGCATCTTGAGTCGTTCTGGCCTGATGGCAGCCTTTGTTTACTGATCCACTACCAGGTCTCCGCGTATTTGCGATGGTGAGGACCGTGGAGTTGGATCCTGTTTTTTTATTGAATAAATTTAGCTCCCTGGATAAATTGTTGGATGTAACTACGTGAATTAAACGCTTTATTTTTAATTGTCGACACCCACGGGAGAAACGCCAGTCGCCTGTCCTCACACCATATGAACGGAAGGACTCGCTTTTATATTGGATTAAGGTTGTTCAGGACGATCAGTTTAAGACTAAAATCAAGACACTGCGGGCTGGACGTTGTAAGCTCAAGGGAGCAATTGGACGCCTGAATCCGTTTTTTCCTTCGTGTTGGAGAAAGACTTTGGAATGCCAATTTGCCCTTTGGAGCTCGTCACCCCTTGTTGCTCCCTAATTATGGTCACTTGGTGAATTTGTTGGTTGCTGATCACCACATCAAGAACTCGCATGCTGGCTGTAATGCTTTGTTGGCCATCTTACAGCGCGAATATTGGATTCTGTCCGCAAGACGAGTCATACGAAGTGTGATTTTCCGATGCATGCCTTGTTACAGACTCAAGGCTACTGCCATGCCGCCTCAAATGTGCGATCTGCCATCGGACCATGTGAATGAGTCTCGTCCCTTTGCTGGCGTGGGTACAGATTTTGCTGGCCCGTTCTCTGTGAAGGTGTCACACCTCAGGAACGCTAAAATTGTTAAGGCCTATTTGTGTGTCTTTGTATGTCTGTCCACCAAAGCCGTACATTTAGAATTGGTTTCTGCCTTAAGCACTGAAGCCTTCGTCGCTGCCCTTGGTAGATTTGTGTCCCGCCATGGTTTGCCATCGTTGATCCGGTCCGATTGTGGAACAAACTACAAGGGCACCGACCGTTATTTAGATGATGTATTTAAATTTGTAGCAGATAATCTTAATGTAATTGGAACTGCACTCTCCCAATGTGGAATCAGATGGATTTTTGTTCCACCAGCATGTCCACATTGGGGAGGAATATTTGAAGCTGTTGTTAAGGCTACCAAAACTCACTTACGTAGGGTGATAGAAGAAACCGTATTAACCTTTGAGAAACTTGATACGGTATTTTGTAAAATTGAAGCCGTCCTCAACTCATGCCCATTGTGCCCGCTCTCTTCAGACCCAGACGGACAGGCTTACCTGAAGAGTACACTTAACATCTCTGAAGGAGTACTTCAGAGATGTGAAGTGTACTCGACTGTCGCGATTTGAATTGATCCAGCAGATGACCGAGCATTTCTAGCATCGCTGGTCGCTCGAATACCTTCACATATTGCAGCAACGCGTAAAGTGGACTGATAAAACGGACCCTCCAAAAATAGGAGACCTCGTCCTGGTTAAGGATTCTAACCTGTCCCCATTGCATTGTAGAAGGGGGCGCATTCTTAACTTGGTTCCAGGATCGGATGGAGTGCCTCGTTTTGCTGAGGTTACGGTTAAAGATTCCGTTTTGAAGAGAGCGGTAGCAACACTCTTCCGTTTGCCCGTTGTGTAGCGTATAGATTCTTTCTATCCGGGGCGGGGGAATGTTCGATTTTGATAAATAGTCTGGACGCTAATCTGTGGTCATGACCTTTGGACAGAACTGTCAGTTAAGAAAAAAAAAGGCTAGAATAAATGGTGAATTAAATGAAACAAAATTGTATAATATTTTGTGAAGAATAGTGTTCTTGCTCCGCCAGTGAATTTGGGCGGCCTATTAGAAATCCCATTTACATATGTAGTGTTTGTTCGCCATTATTAGGCGCCTACAAGTGATTCAGATTTGTCGCGTTGTGTGTTGTTAATATTATATGGTTCCAACGCCGTATTTTACGTGGCTTAGTGCTTTTCGTTCAACATCGAAGTTATTGCATCCCTTGGGTACCCAGGGATCTCGACGCTGAAGCACCACAAAAGCCTTACGGTAAGTCTAGATTTTAGCAATTAATGTTCGCGGTGCAAATCGCACCCGTGTGAGAAGCCTGGACGAGTTTTGTTTCCCGGCTTCTCGCACACTTTCATTTAATCTAGCAACATTCAAAACTTCTTTTAATTTCTCCCAGAACTCTTCACTTGCTGTAGATGAAGATTAGATATATCCGGGGCATACACTCTTACTATAAACAGTGAGTAGCTCCACTCTAAGCCTAACCCATACAAGCCTGGGAGACACATTCATATTCAGTCATGCACTCAGTCATTCTCTCAGACATCAAGAGTCCCACACCTTTACTCGCTAAACGCTTACAAAAATATGTCTTACCCACAACAGAAATATTTTTGTGTACAATTACGTACATAAAAATAAAGCATTGCGATACAGGCGACGGAGACGCGTACAGGTCGGTTTAAATTTAATGCAAGTTAAACAACTAGTAACATGATAAATATATGTAATATGGACATTTTTCATTTTTTATAAATACTAATAAGTACATATATATTTTTAAGTCTATTAAATACAACCGCCGGTGGTCTAGTTTTAGCCTTCTTATGAAAATAAACATAATAATATTTTTTCTTATATTGTATATTGAAAATAGGTTAGTATTGGTATATTAGGAAAGCTAGATCATACATCTAACGTTTTTACTAATATACCAGAGGCTCTACCATGGGTTTGCACATTGTAGAAACGTAACGTATTCATTTACGTATACGTGAGCAACAACCAATAAGATCGCTTTATTTTTGGTAACAGGATTGGATAAAGTGATCCTATTGGTTGCTGCTCACGTATTCGTAAATGAATACATTACGTTTCTACAATGCGCAAACCCATGGTAGAGCCTCAGGTTCAGTTCTATTATGATATCGAGTTTTACCTGATTTTCTGGGATTCAAGCGATTTTAATTGCTAATTTTGTTCTGATGATTGTCAGATCACTCGCTTTGTAAAACGCGCTTTCCAAGGTTTGAAAAAGTCTATTTAAAATATACAGTAGCAGAACATCATATAGAATGTTTATAATAATTGTATTTTTTCTGAGGATTCATCAATTTCGATTTTTTCGTTAATATGATCCATTTACTTTCGTTAAATTATATATTAAAGTTATAATTAAACTTGATGAAAGCTGATAACATTTTCCTCATCATACTCATTTTTATTATATTCAGTAATTTAGTTACTAATTGGGTCTTCTTTAGATAAAAGTAATTGTTCCAACATATCTGTTTTTTATCGTACAACGTTTTGCTAGATTTCATTCCACTAATAAACATGGTCTCCATCTGTTTTATCATTTCGTTATACCATTTTTTAAAGTGGGTCAAAATATAAATGAAAATCTCGATCTATGATCTAATTTTCTTAATATACCACTGCTTAGGTTTATTATATTTATTGGTTTTATTATATATATTTATTTAATTTTATAAATCAAAAAGCTTATGAATAAATAAACTACGTCTACTAAACTACTACGTGTCTAAACTTTTCTTCGCGACTGTACCCGTAAATGTTTGTGATCGCCATAACTTTTAAACCAAGCGTTATAGCGAAATGAAAATAGGCTAACAAAATCGGACAAAATCGAAACCTCATTTCTGCGAAGGAACTAACCTCGTAAGTGCATTATTTCTATCGTGGTCCTGCCGATGTCACGTTTTATCAGCAGGATCACCACTGTAACTTTTGAACCAAGCGGAATAAAAATGGGCTAACAAAATCGTACAAATTCAAAAACTAATTTCTGCGAAAGAACTAACCTCATAAGTGCATTATTTCTATCGTGGTCCTGCCGAAGTCACGTTTTATCAGCAGGACCACCACTGTAACTTTTGAACCAAGCGCTCTAGCGAAATTAAAAAAAAATGTTGATATGTTGTTTATGAGATGAGTACTTGGTATCGGATATCAAAAAACATGAGATGAGGATATTGAACAAACAAGTAAAAATATTTAAAAACAAAATAATACCATCTTTAGACATTTTAAAATTGTAAATATGATATTTTTTTATTTTCATTTTGAATGATTTTTGAACCTGGTATCCGCAGTCAAAAATTTTGAAAAAATTTTGAGATGAAGATATTGAATGAATAAGAAAAAAAATACCATCTGTAGTTTTTTCAAAAACGACAATATGATAAAAAATTTTTTTTCAAAAAATTAAGTTTCTATGTAGTTATGAGCTCCAGAATGTTCCAGAATAAAAATCTAAAAAATGGCAGAAACCATCTTTAGGGAACCAAAAAATAAGCCTAAATATAAAATTTTAAAATTTTTTGACACTGGGTGGCTCCATAAGAGCTTCCCAAAATTTTCTTTTTAATTTAAAAAAAAATTCAGAAGTCGAAAAAATATTCCGAACCTCACCATATGTAGGTAAAATGACGACAATCAATTCCCCATGTAGTAAATTTCACTTATCTGTTTTGTCTCGGAGGGGTAGGACTTTCCTTTATGTGACGTCGGAGGGGGGGTAGGGAGGATGCGGGAGGGGAAGAGGGGGTTGGGAACCTACCCCTAAAATAAAAAAGTTAGGGGGGGGGGGTATTTTAGGAGTTATTGTCATTTGAAAATTCTCATTTTACCAACTTTTGTATGTGTAGGAAGCCTAGCTGGCACTCGCCGGCCGCTACCGCGGCACGCTTCGCTCGGCTCGTGCGTATGGTCATGTACTAACACTAACCTAACTAAAAAATTTTCAACATCAAACTCGACGTCACATAAAGGAAAGCTGAGCCAAATCAAAAACTAATTTCTGCGTAAGAACTAACCTCGTAAGTGCATTATTTCTATCGTGGTCCTGCCGAAGTAACATTACATCGGCAGGACCACAAATACATCCCTATAACTTTTGAACGAAATGATAACAAAATCTGTAAATAAGCTAACAAATTCTCACAAATTACGTACTAAAACCTGGCATAATCAAAAACGATATCACACGTGGTGGTCCGGCTGGTGTCACGACCAAAATAATTACTAAGGCATAGAAATGTCTACAAAAATTGCGACATTTTTCAACTTTTCTCTTGTTTTCTCTTAACTGGCTGACATAGGTTATAACCACAGATTAGCGTCCATAGACTATTATCAAAATCGAACAATTACTTTTATCTAAAGAAGACATAATAATAATAATAATAATAATAATGGAACATATTAACGAAAAAATCTAAATTGTTAAATCCTCAGATAAAATACAATTATTATAAAAATTCTATATGATGTTCTGCTACTGTATATTTTAAATAGACTTTTTCAAACGTTGCAGCATAAATTATAAAGCGCTTTACAAAGCGAGTGATCCGACAATATTCAGAGCAAGATACGACTACCAGCAGGTCGAATAAGCAATTCTTGCCCTATCCGTGAAATGTGTTGGAAGACCTTAAGAAGGACCTTGGATCCATTGCCGATACGCTAGATTTTTCGCTGCAACAGCTTTTGTGCAATCACTGTTGTACCACGGTCTACTCCTCCCCTTGCTGACGACAAACGATTGGGGAATATAATATTCCATACCCAATAGTATCTTATCAGCAATTGAAGAAGCACACCTAGATGGATCCTTAAAGCAGCGAGGCCCCCACGGAAGTACTTGGAAGTATTCCCGAAGTCCTTCCCAATCCGCTGACGAATAGTGCCAGACTTTTCGTGATATGCTACGTCGAGATGGCGGAGAATCATTTGGCACAGTCGTGGCAACTAAGCAATGATCTGATCCACCCAGCGGGCTTAATACAGAAACATTGTAGTTTGTTACATTGTATGTCAAGTGATAGGTTAACAGTGTTCTGCAATACTTTCAGTCGCCAGGAGAGCTACCGTCTACCTTGGGGTTTTCCTCCTTATGTCATGGATATTAACTAATCTAAACAAGTTTAAAGTAATTTATCTAATATTGGTGGTAACTCAGGTGGCACCAACGTTTTTTTTGCCAGGTCTGCAGAGGAGAGCTCTGGAACCACCAATATTAATATATATATTATAAGGTTTTTTTTTTAATAAATTAAATAACACGTACACACCCAACTCAAGGGAATCAGATTACGCCTAGAGGCATAGATTGTTGGCGGTGGACTGATATAATACTATACTAGATCTTTCAACACTAACTAGAATTTCTTACACATACCTCTCGAGGAGACTATCCTCTTTAGTCACTTATAGAGTACCAATTAAAAGATGGCTTGGCTGGTGCACAGTGAATAAAATTAACCATAAATCTCCTCAAGGCGATGAAGTTTTTGGTTAAATTATAATTGAAAAATCATACTTCTTGTAATCAACTTATTGTAATAATTCTGAATTATTTTTAATTTATTTGTCAAACAAATACTTAAACACTTAGAATAGAGAAACCTTACAACATAAGCCGTCAATATGGGATACAAAAGTTAAATTTCCTTGCTAGTAGAGACATCATAAACTCTTTTTGATATATTCAAAAGAATAAATACAATGATTCTACTCCTTGTTTTAGGACGCATAGTCCATGATCTGACCTTGTTACAAATCTCAAAAGTAAAATTTATTTTATGACCTGATTTTGGCTCCGAGTCTGACTCGGCAAAACATAAGCAATCATATTGGTTGCTTTTTAAGCATAGAACTAAGGACTACAGAAAAACACTAAATGCTACAAATATAAAGAAAACAAAGATTTAAATAACTTATTTATCAGTGTCTGGAAGATCAGCAACAAGACCAATAATTTCATCCAGGATTGTTAAGAATGATTTTTAGAGAAGTGAATATAGATGCTCCTCCAGGTAGTATAAGAGCAGCAATAGCTATAAGTGGATGTTCTGAGAGAATAGACCAATTGATGAAATACTATCTAGAAGAAACTGAAAGAGTTTTTCAAACTTTTAAAGATAAAAAAGCTGTATCATTATTTAAAAAAAATACTAATGTCTAATATAATTGATTCTAATTTTTAATTTAAGTAGAAACATCACCTACCTACTATTAATATTTTTGAAATACTAGAATTCACATTAATTCTAGTACTTTATATTTTTCATTATTTTTATTATTAGTGTGTAGTAATCAATCTATCATTTTGTGATTTTGATCTCCTAGGATATTCATTACTTATCCTATATAGCTGCTAGATATGTTTTAATAAATCAGCAGTTTACAGATTATAATATATCCTAATTTATATATATATTTCTATTAGTCACATACATGGAGGTACCGTAGGTATATAATATAATAGGGAGGCGCCCTTTAGCCTTAGATTGCCTCTCCAGTGAGAAGAAAATGGCGGCCACACAACTAGAGGTGGGACACTTGTTGATAATAATTTTACCTAATTGAATTTTCAGTAATCGATTATTTTTGTATTTTTTCTTTTACTAATATTAATGTAAATTATATTTTAGAAGCATTACTTATAGAAAGTTTTATACTTTTTAATTGAAATTGTCACATTATAAAAATGCGGTCAACTTGAAAACATGAAATCTTCATCTTTGTGTAAACTTGTCCAATGTATGGAAATTACAAGTTTAGAATAATATTACATTGACAGAAGCCACGAAACTATCGTCGATTGGTTTAGCTATGTGGCTTTCCTGTAGGAGCTCTGTATTGCTTCGATGTAAAATGTAGTAAACGCGCCCTCTTGAAATGGACTGTAACCAATCATCATAAGTTAAATATCTGTTCCTTATATTTGTGTGTTCAGAATAACGGGAAATCATTTCGTGAACAGATGAATGCGTTTAGTTCTAAATTGGGTGATGTGGTCCTAACATCGCCCTTAGATAAATTTATCGTTGTTGGTGATTTTAATATTAGTGAAGTTATTTGGCTACCCAACTCCAATTCGAACGAACTATCGCCATCTAATATTGTCAGTCACCACATAACGCATTTCTTTGACATAGTTAATTCATGTAATTTCGGCCAATACAACAATGCAAAAAATAATTATGACCGAATATTAGATTTGGTATTCTCAAATGATTCAGTATCCGTAGTCCCGTGTTTAGATCCACTGGTAGAGGAGGATCCCCACCACAAGGCCCTACTTATTGACGCTGACTTTATAGAACTTCGTTTTCTAAATGAGGCCCCCAGAATCAAATATTTATACAACTCCGGTGACTATATTTCTGTGTGTGCTGAATTGAATGAAGTTGATTGGTCTTCCAAATTGCTCACATGTAGATTTTCTGATGCTGTGAATAATTTTTATAATGTTCTCTATTCCGTTCGTGACAAGTTCATTCCCTCTAAAAGATGCTTGTTCTCTAAATTTCCACCATGGTATGATACAGTACTCAAAAAGATATTAAAGGAAAAATATAAATATCATCGTAAATATAAAATATACAAAAACCTTTGTAATTATGAATGTTTTGAGCTAAACATCTGGAATCTGAGCTTTACAAAAAATACATAATTAGAGTTGAAGATTCTATAAAAAGTAATCCACGTTTTTTCTGGTCGTTTATCAAGCAGAGGAGAAAAACTGTGTCGATTCCCTCTACAATGACTTATGGTACTGCTGTGGCAAGTACTGGAGAAGATATATGTAATTTGTTCTCTTCATACTTCTCCGAAAATTTTACACAACCTGGAACCTATCCTAATCCTATTATTACACCTTATAATTCGTCCTGCATTGGGTCGATATCTATAAACTCAGAAGAATTACTTAAGTTTTTATTATCTATTGATCCTTATAAGTCTGCGGGTCCTGATCATATCTCTCCAGTATTTGTTATAGCCTGTGCCCGGAGTTTGCAATTTCCATTAGCCCTGTTATTTCATAGATCCATCAATGAAGGAATTGTACCTAATATATGGAAATCTGCTTTCGTAACACCCATATTTGAAAAAGGTCAAAAAATGATGTTTCAAACTATCGGCTTATCTCTAAACTCTGTATATTTGCAAAGGTATTGGAAAGAATTGTATATGTTCAAACTTACGCTGCATTAAAATCATCTTTTAGTCCGAACGAACATGGATTTCTGAATGGCAGATCCACGGTTTCGAATCTTATTCTTTCCAATTAATATATTGTTAATCATATGGAAAGGGGTGGTCAGGTGGATGCTAAATATACAGATTATAGTAAGGCATTTGATCGCATAGACCACAATATCCTCCTTTGGAAATTAAGTAATTCTGGTATCCATGGTAGTCTTTATCGATGGTTTACGTCTTACGTTGAGAATCGATCTCAAGCCGTGGCTCTTGGCGGATACATGTCATCTTGGACGCATATTCCCTCTGGAGTACCGCAGGGATCTATACTGGGCCCCCTATTATTTATAATATTCGTTCAGGATATTGATTCATGTTTTCGCCATTCTAAGGTGTTATTATTTGCTGATGACATGTACATGGCAAACCAATAACAGCTGATATAGACACCTTTAATCTACAGGCGGATCTCTTGCGATTAGATGAATACTGCCAGCTTAATAGACTAGATCTAAATGTTTCCAAATGCATCTGTATTTCGTTTACTCGCAGGAGGTCGCCAACTTGTTCAAGGTATTATTTGAAAGGAAGGGAGCTCTCACGTATTGAGGAGGTTAAAGACCTTGGTGTCGTACATGACTCTAAATTACTTTTTGACAGTCACATTGATAGTGTTGTAACCAAAGCATCAAAGGCTCTGGGCTTTGTTATAAGAATGTCTTCAAATTTTAAAAACGTCAAAACCATCAAAATTTTATATTGTTTGTATGTTCGTAACCTCTTGGAGTACGCATCACAAATATGGAATCCCAGTTATGAGGTACACAGAACACGTGTAGAGACTATTCAAAAAAGATTCATGCGATATTTATGTTTTAGGACTGGTCAAAGGAACTTAAATTATGAGCAAAAGTGTATTAAACATCACTTTTTGCCTTTGACAATTAGGCGAAATATTGCAGATGTAACCTACCTTATTGATGTATTCCGCGGTAAGGTGGATTCCCCTGAATTGATTAGTCAATTAAACTTAAGGACCACTGGCTTGAGAACTAGGAGTTCTGCCATCTTCCATCTGCCTATTGCTTATACAAATTTTAGGCAAAATGCATATATTTGGAGGACGTGCAGTTTCTTTAATAGTAATTGTTCTGATTTAGACCTATTCTGTACAAAGCCGTCTTTTGCGCGACAAAACCCTGGCCGGATCATTCTGTGAGAGAATTTAGTTTTAGGTATAATTGGTAATTTTGTTTGAACTTCATTATTGTTATTTGTTATTTTCTTTGTATTTTTTTTTTGTTTATATTTTTGTTTGGTATAAGAATAATGAACGGACATGGGTCTTTGGCTGCTGGTAGACACTCAGCTGTACGTGATTTTGACACAATTATTGGGGTGGCAAGCAAAAATGTATCCATGCAAATGGCTAGGTTCTGCAAGACACAACAAATGGAATAATGAAGGATCTGGACATACCTCTGGAGCAGCCTGGTCTCTTTAGGAACATAGTTTTCACTATCACTTGGCTTTACCTGCCTTTTTCATTGATTTTTTTATCACCCGGCACGGGAGCGATGTGTACACGTATAATAATTTCTTTTGTATGGTAGCGACCTCTCGCGGTCAAGCACGGAACCGCGTCGAAGACGTTTTGATTTACGTTTTAAAACCAGGCAAGGGGTTCAGTAGGAAATAGGAATTTACACTTGGATAGGAATTAATTACAAGGACATTGTTAATGTCTGAACAACTATTATTATGCATTACGTTACATTTATATGTGTAAACTTATTAATGGCCTTATATTAAAATACTATAACTAACTATAAAATTGTTAGCCGTAAGTTTACCTGAAATGTAATAAATAAATAAAATAAAAATCAAAAGTCTCGAGAAAATTTAAATAAGGCGTCATTACAAAATGCGATCATCGTCGCTACTTGAAAATGTTTATTAGCATTTTGTAATTATTGTTGGGAGGGAAACTAATACGGTCAACCTACACTACATGGACCTAATACCTATGTCTAAACCTCTGGTCTAAACGAAGTAAAGCTTTAAAAGTTGTCACATGATACCTGAGAGAGACAATGTTCTTAGCAAACCATGGATTCACCGTGCGGGTGCCGGGTCCATCGCGTGGTTGAAAGGCAGGGGAATGAACTGCAGCGTTCCCGGACTTGAGACCGCGAAGTAGGTTTAAAGGCCTTTTGAACTCTCACCTGCACTGTGTTCACTACCCTCTCTACTCAACCAAATATTATATGATCCTGTTAGCGCCATCCTGGAAACACGCTCCATAAAAGTTCCGACGGCTGTTCTCGGAAGGCCAAGATCCTTCAATAGACGGTGCAAAGACTTTGCTGGAATTCCTCTTGCACCAACTTCCACTGCATAAAGTTGAGTTTTAAATCCGTTTCTAGTAATTTCGTTTGTGAGATCAAAATATTTGTTCGACTTGATGTTGTGGTCCTTAGGTATGTTTGTTTCCCACGGAACGGTGAGTTCTATAAGTATTACTTTCTTCAAGCACCGAGAGTACACCAGTATGTCTGGTCTATAGGCTGAAACTGCTAGTTCGTCTGGAATCTTGTAATGTACTTTAAATGTATCCATAAATATTTTCCAGTCTTGTGCTTTGTCCAGGATTGAGAAAGGTTTACTTTGAGTTTTCTTGAGTTGTCCCTCCTTTACAAAAGTAGTCAGTCTTTCATTTGTTGTTAATCCTTTTCTGGCTCTAGCAATACTGAGACTTACAGCTTCACGAATAATTTCTAAAACTTTATCATGTCGGTGCGAATAATGACCTTTTTCAAGTAGAGTTTTGCACCCAGCAAGTATATGTCTGGCAGTCCCTACAGCAACACCGCACAATGTACATGTCTTATCTGTTGCCATCCCCCATCTTACCAGATTACTCTGGTCAGGTAGGGACATTTGAAAGGCATTCAGATAGAACTTAATAAGTGCCGGAGACCAATCGTACATAAGTGTGCGCCATTTCAGGGCTGGAGGAATACAAACTTCCCCACAAAGTAAGCCATTCATTCTGTACTTCTAGGGTCATTGCGTGAATTCTGTAGCCATGCTCTTCATCTTCCCTAAGGAAAGATTTAATAACATCTTTATCACATTCCTTTTTCTTCCAACCTAACCCCCTTTTGTTGATCTGGGCACCGCTCATAAATGATTTATGAAACTGAAGTCTTGACTCCATCTCAGAGGCCAATGAGTCTTTTGGGAGAGATGCAATCAGATTATCCCGAGAGTTACTCAGGATTTGTTGCTTGGTTACACGTAGATGTTTGTACAACTCAGATGGTTTTTTAAAATTCATCCCAAATTGTTGCTGTCCCCTGAACAGCGTAGAGGAGTCAGCGCCCTGTGCTAATCCAAGCCAAGACTTAAGTTTTCTTATGACAGTTGCATCCAGATTTACCAGAAGAGTTTTGTTGAAGTCGTATACAAGAAAAGGCCATGTTAGACGAGATGTTAGGTAGTTGTCATAAATCCAAGCTTTCTTGACATTACTAATTGGCTGTTGATCTACCTTGTTGATGTCATTAATAAAGCGTTCCACAACTACATCTAAGGATGGTGTTCTTCCTTTAAAATCGATCCTTCTGCCCAGAAATTTGAAAGGCATGGCTTCCTCTACTGGGGCTACTTTCTGCCCTGCTATGAATAGTTCTGGGTCGTATGACGTAAACCTAGTATTTCGTCTGCCCAGACACAGACAGAAGCATTTTGATGGTTTTGTTCTCATGCCGTTCGACCATACACAGAATTCGTCTACCAGAGTAAGCAAATTCTGGCATTGTTTTGGATTGCGTGTTAGCACTGCTAGGTCGTCTGCAAATGCTAACATGGACTCCGAATATACATTATTTAACTTGAATCTATATCCCCACTTCTTTTCACTAGTTTTAAGTTTGTCAATTAAGATGTTAATAACAATATTGAAAGCTATTGGTGAGAGGCAACAGCCTTGAAATAGCCCAACATTATATTTAAGAGGATCTGTGAACCCATCTTTATTTGTAATGACAAATCTTAAGTTCTTATAATAATTAGCAATTATATCCATGATCACTGTTGGGAAGTTATACCATTTTAGGGCAACTTGTAGCAATTTATGCTGGACCGATCCAAAAGCATTTTCCAAATCAATCCAGCAGACACTCAATTGACGCTCGTGCTCCCTGGCATCCTTCAAACATTCCGAAAGTAAGGTGTTGTATTCCAAACAACCAGAAATTCCCGGAAGAAATCCTTTCTGGTGCTGGGATAAAAAGTACTTGTTTGTGATCATAAACCTCGACATTCTTGCTTGAAGTATAGAAAAGAAGATTTTGGACATAGTGTTTGTTAACGCAATAGGTCTTGTATCTTTAGGATCAGTAACCTCAGGCTTTTTTGGTATAAGAACAAAAGCTGCTTCTCCGAACACAGTCGGTACTTGTTTGCTTGACCATATTCTACAGTAGATGTTATGTAAACACTTGCGAATGTGAGGACACTTTTTATATACAATGTAGGGTATGCCATCCGGACCTGGTGCTGACTTTACGCTTTTCTTCTTCACTTGCTCCTCAGTCTCTTCAATGCTTGGTGGATTGCATTGAAAGTCTACTGCAGGATTATGCGGTCGTGTTGAAGGTGGATCCGGGTATGCTACCTCTCTTTGTGGCATTGCATAAGTCTCACTGAAGTGTTTATAGATTTGTTCTTTGGTCAGCGAAAGTCTTCCACTATTTTCACTGAAAATCTTCTTAGCATAAATAAAAGGGTTTTTGTCAAATCTAACTTCATGCTGGGCTCTATTAAATTGATTTTTATTATCTTGTATCTGGAGACAAATTCCCTGGATTAATTTGAGAATAAATCTTAATGCCCTGGCTAACTTGTGGCACAGGTTCTTGTCTCCCATCGCTTTGGCCCAGCGAAGTTTCTTGATGAGCTCCCTCTTTTTACGCCTCATTTTCAGTTTAAAAGCATTTTCTTGGTATATAAACCTAGGTATCATTGTAAAAATAAAAAAATATTATTTTAAAAGTCGTCTTCAATGTAAATGTTTCGTGACGATGATCCACGCAAATTTGTGTCGTTATGAGCATATGTAGGTGAATATACTTGGTAGGTTTTTAAAATCACGACTATATGTTTGGAAATTTAGGAATGTAAACTTTAAAACAATTTTATTGTATTAGAGATGAAATTCTCCTACTCTTTTATTACAAATTTGTAACTATCACACAAACAGAATAATAACTTATATTTATTATAATAATAAAATCTTTATTTGCCAATTACCACCCAATGGTCTAATTATAAAACGATTTATTGGATAGATCTCTATCATAGCTTATATAGCATTGGCATAAAGAGCGATGAAAATTCAAATTTACTATATTCTTAGTTTCAGAATAATATATGGAACCGCCCTAATACCTAAAATCGACTAGAAAACAAAATGTCAAACGTTTTTTGCCGCCATATTGTTACGTGTACTTAAAAACTGCCGATGAAGTCCATCGGCGATCTAACATATTTAAAATTTGCTCATAGCCCGCTGTCTGTCATCACCACGAGTCGCGAGTCATTATTTTAAATATATACATAAATCTGACGTTTATTTTAGAATACTTAGGACACAAGTTTTATATTCCCGCGCGTATAAGTACATGTGTATAATTAAAAAATATTTAAATAGGTATTCGTTAAAAAAATATAAATATAATATGTAGGTACATCACTAAACTAATTATTAAAATAAGAACATAGACTATAATTTTATGATCCATACTGAGAACAACCACATTTAAAAAAAAACGTGAGAATATGGCGCCAACGAACAGTTTTGACATTTCATTCAAATATTTAAGAAACAAAAAATAGCTATTTATCGCTTTGCTATATGTAGATTTAAATGAGTGCGAGCGAGGCAGATACATGTACGTGACATTTTACTTTATAAGACAATTTGTAACAGTTCCCTATTATTACTAGTTTCATGGTCACATAGCGTTTTTTAGTGTTACTAATGATTCTATCACCAGCAGATATCAAACAGGTCTTCACCAATGATGTGTGTTCTACAAAGACATAATATATATGTTTTGCATTATAACAATACATTTGTTATGTGTCGGTAAAACACACAGCATCATAGCAAGTTTCTTGCTGGTGCAATAGTCAAGAAGACTTTCTACACTGTAGTGAAGACGCTATGACATCTCTAGTGATGTGGCAAGGATGCTGCAGCCTGGTGGTGATAGATCGATTATGTTGATGAGTATAAGTACACATCAATTACAGGTAAATATGTCACTTTATATACAAATTAGCTTAAATAAACAGAAAAATCAAGAATAGCTTCTTCGCCAATGATGTGTGTTTTACCGACACATAAGAAATGTTTTGTTATAATGCAAAACATATATATTATTAAATATAAGATTTATTTTTCCTTTATAATTATCTTTATAAATTTATAATTATCTTTATAAAGTACCATCCGCTAGTCGGCGTGCTTTAATTACATTAAAGCACGCCGACTAGCGGATGGTACTTTAATTATATCTTTCGGGAGCACGCGCTACCCTAAAAATTAATATTCTAAATAAGACCAAAACCGTCAAGTGCCTAGTCGTGTTTCAGTTTTAGTCTGTGGGTTCACTGGTTTTTAGGAGATTACTGCATCGATTTCTTGTCAAGGTGGTAGTCTAATATACGTGGTGGCCGAGTTGGTTAGACCTTGGACTTAAAAACACTTAGGTCCCTGGTTCGAATCCCGGCGTGGTACATAGTAAATGAGTTTTTAATTAAAAAAAATATGTACATTTGTTTGACAACACCACTATAGTGCCTCGGAGAGCACGTTAAGCTGTCGGTCCCGGCACTATACCAAATTGTGAATCTGTTTATAGATGGGTTATTGAGTCTATTCAAAACATCGCGACGAGCTAGCCACTTGTTCGGTGTAGACTCATACCATCGGCTACGACGAGGTGGGATTAAAACCCTTCCGCTGAGTGAGCCCGTCTAGGCGGTCTCGGGTGCCGTAAGGCAGTCTCCTTTCAGGGTGCGGTTACGAAATGGGTGGTTGTATTGAAGATAAAGCAGCGGGTATATCAAAATATACTCGTGATGTACTCGACCGCCACCGTAGACTAGTGGTTGCGCCTTTGGCGTTGTATCCGAAGGTCATGGGTTCGATTCCCACCCATGGCAAAAATAAAATAGTACATTTTTCTGTACAATTTGTCATGGTCTGGGTGTTTATAAAAATATAATATGTATTATCGTTGTTTCTGGTACACATAGTACAAGCCGAGAGCTTAGTTTGTGACCAGAGCAATATGTGTAAATTGTGTTACATATTAATATTATTAATGCGATTCATCTTTCAAATCCATGATTCTTTATTTAGAAACTAAATTACAAAAATTTCGTAAACACAATACAAGTGTTTACAAAATTTTCACAGAACAAGTAAGTAAATCAAAGTGACAGCGTTTTGTTTTCCCATAAAACATTTAATATATTATTTTTAAATTAATTATAGTTATAGTAGAAAATTTATTACTTACTTAAATACCAATATAACAAAACATATTTTACATAAAATAGTTATTGTAAATATTATATATTTTATTTGCATTATTTCATATAACTAAACACGAGAGAGGGCCTCCTACCGACAATCATATACTATTGGTTAGGGCAAAAAAAAATCTATTGGGACGTCAGATTGGGTCTTGTAAACTTTCGTTACAAAGTCAAGGTTACGCTTACCATTGCCGATCGTTAAACTTATAGGGACCGGGCATTTATCGCCACCCATTTCGTAATCGAATCGTAGTTTATATATTATTATTTGAAAATAGTTTTGAATTTATCTTGAGATAATCACTTAAGATAGTTTGTTCGATTTTGATAAATAGTCTGAACGCTAATCTGTGTCATGACCTTTTGACACATCAGTCAGTTAAGAAAAAAAAGGGTTAGAAAAATGGTGAATTAATTCTTAGAGTTGAAAAAATAAAAAAAAGATGGCCGACCGGTGTTTTTTCTCGCTTCGTTTATTTTTACAATTCATGTAATAATTACGTAAAACGTTCAGAAAAACCTTGAAAACATAATAATATTAATTGAAAAAAATAAATTGGGACTGCTTCAAATTCGTCCATTTATTGAGAAGATTGGGCTTTTTTGTAAAACCTAAAAATACTTGGAAATTTCTTCGTACTCTTGGTTTCGGTAAACCTAAATTCGATAGTTTCGTCCCTTCTGATATTAACAGCCTTAATCTATACTTCTCTTCCCCCTCTACTCCTTTAGACCCCGCTAAAAAATCTAATGTCATCTCACAAATAAGACCCGCTTCTGCCCAACTTCAATTTGAACTGCAGCCTGTGACCACAGGTGATGTAAAGAAAATTGTTAAATCTATAACTAGTAAGGCAGTGGGCTTTGATGATATTGGTCGCGCCCTGATTATTCCTATTATTGACATAATTCTCCCTTCTATTACATTAATTATTAATTCATCTCTCTCTTCAGGACATTTTCCCACTACTTGGAAAAGTGCGCATGTTATTCCTATTCCAAAAAAAAACTGCTCCCACTACTTTTAACGATCTACGACCCATTTCTATTCTTCCTTTCTTATCTAAAGTCCTGGAGCACGTTGTTCACAAACAATTTACTTTTTAAATAGTAATGCATTATTGAATCCGCGGCAGTCTGGCTTTCGATTGTCTCATAGCACCAGCACTGTTCTTGTAAATATCACTGATGACATACGCCGTGCTATTGACGAAAAAAAGTTAACACTGCTTGTTCTCCTAGATTTTAGTAATGCCTTCAACTGTGTCGATTTTGATATTCTTATCGCTATTTTGCGTTCACTTAATATTTCTCCTACTGCGACACAGTGGTTCAACTCATATCTTCGCGGACGCAGGCAGCGTATTCGGATGGACAATGTTTTCTCTGATTGGTGTTTCCTTACTGCTGGCGTCCCGCAAGGTGGCGTTTTATCTCCTTTGCTCTTCTCGGTTTTTATTAATGCCATGGTCCAAGTAATTAATTTCAGTTCCTATCATCTCTATGCCGATGACTTGCAACTTTCGCTGCACTTTGATATTTGTGACATAAATGTTGCCATTACCAGGGTTAATCTTGATTTGGAGGCTATTCGGGTTCGCTCGCAAAACCTTGGTATTTTAGTTAATCCTTGTAAGACGCAGGTCATGGTCCTTGGTTCTAAACACATGTTGAGTAGATTGGATGTGGAATCAATCTCTCCATTAGTATTTAATAGCATACCTCTTCCTTTTTGCCAGCATGCTAAGAACCTTGGTTTACATATGACCTACGATCTTTCTTGGAACTATCACATTTCGGAAGTTAGTAAACGTATTTTCGCCAGCATGCATTCGCTCAAGCGGTCCCAGTACCTCATTCCATTTAAGACAAAGATTATGTTAGTAAATTTACTTCTTTTCCCTATTTTAGACTATGCTGATGTATGTTACTTTGATCTGACTGAAGACCTACTCAATAAACTCGACCGCCTTCTTAACTTGTGCATACGCTTTGTTTTCGGCCTGCGCAAATATGACCATGTATCTATTTACCGCAAACAGTTAAGATGGCTTAATATACGATCATGTAGATCAGTGCACATGCTTTCTTTCCTTTATAACATCCTCTATAATCCTAATACCCCTTCTTACCTAAAATCTCGATTTATTTTCCTCTGTGATTCTCACGATCGTCCTCTTCGCTCCTTTGTTAATAACCAATTAAAGATCCCGTCGCACATCTCCACCAAATATTCCGATTCTTTTACTGTGTCAGCTGCTCGTCAATGGAATTTGCTTCCTCTGTATTGACGAGGAAAAAATTAAATACACCGATGGTTGGAGCCTGTCTTATACAAGACAGGCTCCAACCATCGGTGTTTTTAAACGTCTACTCACCACTCATTATCTGAATAAGTAACTGCCAATTTTTCCTTTAGCATTTTCTGTTTTGATATGTACTATATGTATTATGTTGTATGATTTATATAAGTAGTATATTATGTATTGAGTGTATGTTTAAGTATTTACATGTAATATTTAAGTAGTTTATATACTATTCGCTATATGTCTTTTAAATTGTTATTTATTTGCTTTTGCACCCTATGCATAATCTTCCACTCTCTCAAAGGTTAGCTGGTAGAAAATGCCTAAGGCATTAAGTTCGCCTATGTACAATTTTATTTTGTAATTTTGAGCAATAAAGTATTTTAAATAAATAAATAAACCTGCGTCCGCGTCCTTTGGTGTCTCAAAATTTTTTTTTGTTTTCTTTTGAGTATTATAATTTTTTTAATTTTTAATTTTTTTGTTATTAGTTTTTGAATGGTGTTTTTTTTTGTGTTATTTAATGGGTAAGTAGTTAGTTTTAAGATGAATGAACCCCCTGATCCCCCCGATTTGGGGGTTTCCACATCGGAATTATCCCATCGGAAAAGATCGCTTCCAAATGAACTAGAGAGCAATGAAAACAATAATCTTAAAAAACGTCAATTTAATGTAAATACCCCGAGTGATGAAATTTATAACCATCTCTTGTCAACAGGCCTTCTCCTTATTCTAGCAATGACAACTCTCCTTTTATTGTCCATGTCTCCCGTTCCACCTTTGACTCCTCATCCACTCGTATTCACCCAGCTAAGTTTGGTTACCTACTTTTTAAAAATATAGTTCGTAACATTACGCAAGTTGGAGTAAAAAGTATTGGTAGAAATAAGATATCTATAGAGTTTAAGACTGGAAATAATGCTAATAATTTCCTAGAAAATAGTATTTTAGATGACAATAAATATAAGGCTACAATCTCCATGTCTCCTGTATGGGAGTTATGAGACAGGTCCCAGAAGAATGGTCAATGGAGGAATTTGTGAATATGGCAGAAATTCCGCAGGGATGTGGTATAATTCTCAGAGCAAGGCGCCTAAACCAACAACATTTAATTGATGGAACACCTAAGTGGGAACCAACACAATCAGTGTCTGTAACCTTTAGCGGCCAAACCTTACCACAAAAAGTATATTGTTGTCACACATCTTTTCCTGTTTCAGTTTACCATTATCCAATAATTCAATGCCTAAATTAGTACCCAATTCCAACCCCATCAATCACAATCTAATTCTCAACCAGGAGGCCCATCTCCAACTTACCACTCATACAGAAAAACAATCAATATAACTCCTCGTGCAAGACCTGCCCCTCAGAAGGGCTATGATAAAAATGCCCATGCAGACTTAATTAAAGACTACTCCCCCCCTCCTCCAGCTAATGGCTGTGGGTTTTCCCCAGTGCCTAATGATACTCCCCCAGATAACCTTCTTGACCTTCTACTTCTCACAATTGTCAATATTGTGTCAAAGTTTAATGACACTGACTTACCGTACTCCGTGGCTGATAAATTATCCCAACTGCTCCATACTCCATAACCATTATGATGGCCAAGGTTCAAATATCCAAAATAGTTCAGTGGAACACCAGAGGAATCTCCAATAAAAAACATGAGATTTTACATCTCATTAATAAGTTCTCCTCGTCGGGTTTGGCTATCTCGGAGACATGGTTGAAACCAGGCTCTCGTTTCAGGGTGCCAGGTTACGCATGCCTGCGAGATGACAGACCCGACGGTTACGGAGGCTGTGCTCTTATTTTAAAAGATAATATCTCTTTTAACATTCTCACTCTCCCATCCCATAGCTCAGGCTTTAATGCCATAGCTATCCAAACCTCAAACATCTCCATTCTCTCTATTTATATACCTCATCCCCATGTTAATTTAATCTCTGAAATAATAATAATAATATTATTTGTTGACACACACAAAATACACATACATACATTTTAAAATAAAAAAGCACATCAAAAACATTAAATTTATGTACCTAATTAATTATATTTACATGTACAAATTACTGTTGATCCCTGGCTCCTGTGCTAGGTTACCCTGTGTTACAGGAACTAGTTATAACCGCTCCATGCTCATGTAGGTATAATATTTACAAAATACAAATAAAACAAAATACAGTTCAGCTTTAGTAAGAATACACGAGTAACAAAATTAAATAAATGTGTGTGTCTGTGAAATTTTGTGTGCATGCATGCGTGTGTGCATGTGTGTGTGTGTGTGTGTGTGATTGTGTGTGTGCGTGTGATTGAGTATTATATACATGGTGAATTTGAATGGGTGTACTTTGGGCTAATATGATGTTCTACTGATCAATACGAACAACTTTTCCCATGGAACCATGTGTCGCAAATGAAAAAAAAAATTTCCTTCTCCATACAAACTAGTAAAGTTAAAATGACCAATTTGTATGGGGAAGCCATTTTTTTTTTTCATTTGCGACACATGGTTCCATGGGAAAAGTTGTTCGTATTGACCAGTAGAACATCATATTAGCCTAAAGTACACCCATTCAAATTCACCCTGTATATACTTACAAGAAATCTACAGATATAATACTTATTGATATATACATATATATACTTAGTTATGGTTATTTAATTACAGTAAGAAGACCTTCAGTAGCATCATAGTCAAATTGGTTAAGCCAGATATCAATGTTTTTCTTTAAATGGATGTTATTTAGGTTTATTATGTACGTGTAAGTGTTCATTTTTGTGTATAAAAAAGGTGCCAAGAATATATATTGCTTTTGTGCAAAGGTAGTTGTTATAAAAGCATTTAAACAGTTATAAGTACAAGTACGTTCATTAGTTTTCGTAGGTGTTATAGTTTTATGGTACCTTAAAATAATACATTTAATATATATCTTTAGAACACTCAAGACTTTGAACTCTTTGTAAAGGTCCGTGGTGGGATATCTGTATGATTTCCGAAGAATGACCTTTATGAGAGCTCTCTGGGCACGCTTGAGTGGGAGCAGCAAAGTTTTTGCCGCGCCACCCCAAACACTGATACAGTATGTAATAAGACACTGTGACAGTGTTTTATACACCTGCATCAGTAGTTTGGGATTCGCAATGTCTCGAAGTGACTTGAACACGTACATAAGCTTTCTGGTGCGTCCAGCAAGCATAGACACGTGGTCTGTCCACGCCAGTCTATCATCAACTACAACCCCGAGATATTTAATGTATTTTACCCTAGAAAGGGTTCCGCACCTACAGACAGTATTAGTTATACCAATGGCGTTGCAGGGGTAGGTATGTATAGTAAGTCTGAAGTCATCATCAGTATTGGATACTGCAGTTTTGTTGAAGCATATGTATTTGGTTTTTTAGGTGTTTAATGTAAGGAGATTATTGTCTAGCCAATTAGTAACGCTAGCTAAGCCTACCTCAGCAATTTCCTTGACCTCGTTCCATGTTTTACCTCTGAAAACTATTGCAGTATCATCTGCGAACATTAGGGACTCACCATCTCTGATTTTAACGTTACACAAGTCGTTTATGTAAATCAGAAACAGTGTCGGTCCCAGTACGCTACAAATCAAATCAAATATTATTTATTTCATGTAAATCTTTACAGATATTTATGAATAGTCAAAAAAAAAAAGAAAAAAAAAGAGTTTTAACAATAAGGTCTAGAGTGCGCTTGGTTAGGCTGCTATATATACATGGTGACTTTGAAAGGATGACTAGTAATATTAAAAGGACCAATTTGTATGGGGAAGCCAATTTTTTTTTTCATTTGCTGACTCATGGTTCCATGGAAAAAGTTGTTCGATTTGATCAGCTGAACCTCATATTAGCCCAAAGTACATCCATTCAAATTCACCCTGTATATTAATTAACAAAAGGTGTCATAAAATAAAAATATTAAAAAAAAAAAAAAAAAACAACCAACCGAACGCACGCTACATAACCAACTAGTGTAAGACTAGGTGGTTAGCTGATTCCATTGACCATCCGATTATCATCCGCCATACAAGAGTGCCACCGAGGCGACCAACCTCACCAACCGTATCCACGCCTTAAATATTAGTTCTTATATTATATTATTGTCATTATATTGGCTGTAGATATTTTTGAATGACCATCAATCGCATTAACATAGTTATATGGATCGGTATCTTCAAGGGCGTAAACACTAGTTGTAAAGTCGATCCCCCCGGAGACACCCCGGAGAAAAAGGTACCAGCAAGTAAAAAACTCTGGTGCTTCACACACACTAACAGAGGAACACAGCCATTGAGTTACCGATATGCATATCGCAGCATACATTAAATGCTCTAACCCTACTAAAAGCATGCGCAAAACACCCTATGGCAGATTATTTAACAGTTTAGCAATTGGTTGCTGTACCAATGTACAGAACTGCAAATACTAAAGAGTACAGGCACTTTACTAAATAATAATATATAATAACAGAGTACCTGCATAATGTAAATATTAATAAGTAATCATAAGATATACCTTATCCAAAGATAAAATTTAAACATAATAAAAAATAAATTAAGTAATAATAAGTTATTACAATATCAGATTTAACATACCTACTAGGGTACTCATTTGAAAAGGCAATACTAGTTGTGAGACCTCAATTGCAGATCAGAACGGGTCCAGACATCTTTATCATTAATATAGTCATTAACTCTATAGTAAGCCCTATGGATTAATGTTTGTTTTATACAATTTTTAAACTTTATTTCACTTAAATCTATAATACTTTTAGGTAATTTATTAAATAACCTTATACTGTTAATGACAAAACATTTATTAGTTTTTTGCAGTCTAAACTTTGGAATATCAATTTTATCTATATTTCTTAAGTTTAAATTATGCCTGTCGCCATTTTTACAAAACATACTTAAGTTTTTCTTGACGTACAATAAATTCTCATAAATATATTGAGATGGTAGTGTCAATACATCAATCATAGGAAATGTTTCCCGGAGAGAATCACGAGCTTTCATGCCATATATTGCCCGAATAGCCCTCTTTTGTAAAATAAATATACTATCAAAATCTGCCGCGGATCCCCACATTATAATTGAAATATTATTTTGCCTAATTTGATTTTTTCCAGTTTCAGTGTTTATCATTTTCTATACACACTTGGATTTATTATCTGACTGTTTGATTTTAGATCCAATATAAATAGATTTAGGTATGATACAAACTTTTTTAAATAATTTTGAATAATTCCTAACATAATTGTGGAAACTTTGGTCAGATGTGTATGAACTTTTGTCATATAGATCGTATAATGTATCCCTACTTATTCTAATGCCCTTTGTGGCCCAAATAGCAAAATTTAATTTGTCGTTGATTTTCTTTGTTTTTATTTGACTACCCTGTGGTATTCCGTAGTGGTAGCACATCTCAGAGCTATAATGGGTTTGCACCTTAATACTCTGGCATCTGTTATCTAAATAATCTCTAAACCAGGCGAAAGGTATTCCGCGAATACCCATGTATTCTAGGCGTTTAATGAGAATTGGCATCGAAACCGTGTCGAACGCTTTCTGCAAATCCAAAAAAACTCCCAGACATTTATCGCCTGAGTCTAGAGATCTTGACACCAGAGTTGTTAATCGCAGTATAGCGTCTTCAGTGGACTTTTGAGCCCTAAATCCAAATTGATTATCAGCGAGCAAGTTTTGAGTTTGTAGAAATGATATCAATCTGATATTCACCAACTTTTCTAGTACCTTAGACAATGTACCGAGGAGGGAAATTGACCTATAGTTACTCGGTATGGTTTTGTCGCCAGATTTATGTATAGGCATTACAACAGTCCTTTTAAAAGCAGATGGAAAGATACCTGTTTCCATGCTGAGATTGCATATATATGCTGCTAATGTATCTACGGAGTTTTTAAGCATTCGTGCATTGATACCATCGTAGCCTGACGCGCTGTCAGTTTTGAGTTGCCTTACTATTTTCTTCACCTCATCTACATCTGTCGGAAGAAAACTCATTGAGTTTAGCGGAGTTTTACAAAGACAGGTTGCGTCACTAGCTAATTTAATATCGGTAGTATTAAGCTTCCCCAGAGTATCATTTGCCAAAGTTTGTCCTATTGTGGTAAAATATTTGTTAACTTCGTTAAGGGATTTAACTGGGTCTGTATATTTATTAAGTAAATCATTGGTTTCTCGTTTACCTACATTTATGTTGCATATATCTTTTATTACATTCCATGTTTCTTTTAAGTCCCCATTATTTTTATCTAATTCATTTCTATAGTAGTTAATTCTTTGTTGTTTTAGAATTTTATTGCACATATTTCTATATTGTTTGTATTTATCACTTAAAGTTGTATCATTTAAAGCCTACCTGTGGAGATAATTTCGTCGCCTGATGCATTTTATTAGCCCCACCGTTATCCATGGTTTTAGCGGTTGTTTGTTACTACTTATTTTTTGAGAAACAGTACATTTTGTGATTAGATCAGAAATAATTTTAGTTATGTAGTTTGCCTTATCATTAGCATTAGTGATTTCATATAAGTTGTACCCAATCTGTCTCCTTAACACACTCAATAAGTTTAACATAATCTATCCTAGTTTTACTAAATGTATGTTTTCTTGATCTGTTTCTCACCGAGCTACTGTCAATGTATAAGATAATAGGGCAATGGTCTATAAACCTATCGAGCAGTAGTGTTTGATCTTCTCCAGTGATTTTAATCATCAAGTGGTCAATACACCTGCTGTCTCTGGTGGGTAAGTTAACAGCGGGTAAAAGACCAAAGCTGGCAATGACGTTGTAGCAGCACAACTGACAAAGTAAAAGAAACAAGTGAACGTCCTGAAAAGGACGAGTTCCGCAACAGTAAAGAAACAAGTGAACGTCCTGAAAAGGACGAGTTCCGCAACAGTAAAGAAACAATTGAACATCCTGAAAAGGACGGTTATTCGTAAATGTTCTCAAAAGAACATAAAATTATTGTGTGGGTAGTTCATAATTTTCTCTCGCAAAGAAGATCCATCTCGTGACTGATGTGGTAGCGCCGTGCACCAAGTTGAGGATTCAGCGTCGCCGTGTCGTTTTGAGACCGCTCGATCGCCCCGACAGCCGCCAATTCACCCGCAGCGTAGTTGGCGTTCACAGCTGCACACAGCATCACATGGCTCCTCTCGTCTCGACGGCCGCTCGGTAAAAGCGCGCGCACAAGCCGTGCTCGACTATATGCGACACCCGCGCCATCGAGTACCGCAGAGGGGAGGCTACGTCATCGGCATTAAGGCGGGGACGTTTCTTATTGGAAAACTATTTTAAATTATTATGTTTTGTTTACATTTGTTTTTAATAATTTCCTTTTATAAAATCATATATAAATACGGAAAATAAATAAGTAAATTCATTCAGTCACTACCAATCAAGAGTTTCACTTCTAAACCTACAAGTACATAAGATCCCTAAAGTGGTGACCCCGAAGAACAAACAAGCCCTGCTGAATAATGACGGAAGAAAACCAAGAAGTAGAAGTCTCTGCAATTTCGCTCTCAATGCGGATACCACCATTCTGGAGAGATAAACCTCGTCTATGGTTCATCAGTTTCGAGGCAGCAACAAGCGAACTCAAGAAAAGCCAGACGCAACTAGCTCAGATGGTCGTCGCCAAGCTCGAAAAGCAAGACATCGAGCAAATAGCAGATTTGCTGTACAACCCGCCCAAAGCCCAGCAGTATGAAGTCATAAAGAAGCGCCTCATAACCACATATAAAGAGTCAGATAATAGACAATTTCAAAAACTACTATCAGAGATGGAGTTAGGGACACAAAAGCCGTCGCAACTTCTACTTAGAATGAAGAATTTAGCACGGAAATACCTGACGCAACCCTGCGACTTATGTGGAGCAATCACCTTCCAGCTCACATAAGATCAGTACTCGCCGTCAGTGAATCAATAAACCCAGACACTAAGCTCGACGAAATCTCTCTGCTAGCTGGCACAATAGCAGAGACAAGCTGCTCGTAGGTGTCTACAATAGCCACTTCACTGCCAAGATCGCAAATAGAGGAGACATTGAACATCACGAGCCAGTTAAAAAAATTGACAATGGAGATCGCCGAACTCAAATCAAGACCTCAGTACGATAATCGGCCAACCACAATCGAAAACACAAAACATTGTTCCCGTTGCAACTCAAGATCTCGTGCACGACAAAACTCGCAATCACCATCGCGTTTCCGGTACGGCTCGCCATTACCGTATTGCTACTATCACCAGCGATTTGGAACGAAAGCAGTCAAATGCACACCGCCGTGTTCTTTCAAGAAACCCCAGGAAAAATTGTCGGGAAACTGGACAGGACGCTAAACGTGGCGAAACTTAGCGTCTCCGAAGCATCACACCGCCTATTTATTAACGACAAGTTAAACAAATTAGTATTCTTGGTAGACACGGGTGCAAATATATCCGTCATACCAAGAAGAAAAGGCATGCAAACCCAACCGTTATCCTTCTGCCTTTACGCCGCCAACAACACAATTATCCCAACATATGGAGAAAAAACACTAGAATTGGACCTCAACCTGCGCCGAAGATTCAAATGGAAGTTTATCGTCGCAGCCGTATCCAAACCAATTCTAGGTGCGGATTTCCTCAAACATCATCAGCTCATAGTCGACGTCAGGAATAAAAAATTGATTGATGGGACAACAAACCTTTCATCGAAGGCCACTTTCGTTCAACCTTCCGACATACCTACAATCCGCAGTATTGACATGGGGAAGTCTTATCATGACGTATTGGCAGAATTTCCTGGAATCACAAGATTAACTTCGATGCAGCTAAGCTCTAAACACGAAGTCAAACATTTCATCGAAACAACCGGACCTCCACTTCATTGTCGAGCACGTCTGGTACCACCACATCGCTATGAACAAGTCAGGAAAGAGTTCGAAAACATGATCCAGCAAGGATTATGTCGACCTAGCAAGAGTCCATGGGCATCACCCCTACACATCGTGCCAAAAAAGAACGGAGACCTGCGTGTATGTGGCGACTACCGAAGACTGAACGAAATCACCAAGCCCGACCGCTATCCCATACCAAAAATCAAGGATTTTACATACCAGCTGTCCAAAACCAATATTTTCTCAACAATCGATCTTAATCGAGCCTATCAACAACTTAGTGTACGAGAAGAAGATATCGAGAAGACAGCCATCATAACACCAATGGGACTGTTCGAATTTCCACGTATGTGTCCAGGACTAAAGAACGCCGGTCAAACATTCCAACTATACATCCATGAAGTTCTGCGTGGTCTGGATTTTGTATTCCCATTTATTGATGACGTATTAGTTGCATCATCAAACGAAGAAGAACACAGAGAACATGTACGCATAGTATTACGACGATTAGAAGATAGCGGCATTACTATAAACCCTGCAAAATGCCACTTCGGACAAGAATCAGTCAAATTCCTTGGTTACACAGTTTCTGAAGATGGAATCAAGCCTCCAGAAGAAAAAGTCAAAGTTATCACAGAATATCCGAAGCCAAAAACTGTAGAAGATTTAAGACGTTTTCTCGGCATGATCAACTTTTATCGAGAACACGTCCCGAAAGC
The DNA here is from genome assembly GCA_947458855.1 of Monopis laevigella. Classification (NCBI taxonomy): domain Eukaryota; kingdom Metazoa; phylum Arthropoda; class Insecta; order Lepidoptera; family Tineidae; genus Monopis; species Monopis laevigella. The sequence continues at coordinate 111,347 of OX381581.1, forward strand.
GGCTGCATTACAAGCGCCACTTAATGCCTACATACACAACGCCAAGAAGAAAGACAAGACCGTCATTGAATGGAACAGTGAATCTAATGAAGCATTCGAAGCCTGCAAAGCTAGCATATCAAAGGCAACTCTGCTCGCTCATCCATCACATAAAGCTGCATTAGCAATCTTCTGTGACGCGTCAGACAATTCTGCTGGAGCCGCACTTCATCAATTTGTGAAAGAAGAATGGCAAACACTAGGCTATTTTTCCAAGAAGTTCAATGATGCCCAACGAAACTACATCACGTTCGATCGAGAGCTACTTTTAATCTATCTAGCAATCATCCACTTCAGAAAAATAATCGAAGGACGTGACGTCATCGTGTTCACAGATCACAAACCACTCACTTACATTCTCCAAAAGCCACCATCAGTCACAGAAACACCGCGGCGCGCAAGACAATTGATGTTTATCAGCGAATTCACAACAGACATTCGTCACATCAGCGGCAAAAACAACGTCGTTGCCGACGCCCTAAGTCGCATAGAAAGTATTTTTTGCCCATCTATGCTAGATTTCGTGCAAATAGCACATGAGCAAGAAAGAGACAGAACCATACAAGAGCTGGCACAACGAAGCAATATAACTTTGAAGAAAGTAACACTGCCGCAATCAGCAACACAAATTTACTGCGAAACATCATCGTCCAATTTTCGACCATACCTACCAGAACCATTCAGACGAACAGCATTCGACGCCGTGCATAATATCAGTCATCCAGGAGTCAGATCAAGTCGAAAGCTAATTTCACAGAAATATTTCTGGCCTTCAATGAACATTGACGTTGGAAATTGGGCTAAACAATGTGTTCGATGTCAAGAATGCAAAATACAGCGTCACACGAGGAGCTCCCTAATGTCATTCCCACCTGCTGATCGATTTCAACACATTCACATCGATATCGTCGGGCCACTTCCTACATCATCTCAAGGTCATCGTTACTTGATTACAATCATCGTTACTTGATTACAATCATCGATCGACTAACAAGGTGGCCAGAAGCGATACCTACCGAAGATATCACAGCCGAAACCGTCGCAAAAGTTGTATATGAAAATTGGATCACTCGTTTCGGTTGCCCAGAAACGCTGACTAGTGATCAAGGTCGTCAATTCGAAAGTGAACTATTTGCCAAACTAATGAACACCATGGGGATCAACAAGACTCGTACCACACCTTATTATCCACAAGCAAACGGCATGGTCGAACGATGGCACAGAACGCTCAAGACTGCATTGAAAACCAAACTATCGGAAAGAACAGAATGGATGACCGAACTGCCCACGGTTTTATTCGGACTACGAGCTGCCGTACGATCCGATACCGGCGTCAGTGCGGCAGAACTAACATACGGCCACAACCTTCGGCTGCCTGGTGATTTCTTCGCTATACAACAACCTGAACGAGATATGGACCACAATTATGTCAGTCAATTACGGAACATCATAAACGCACTCAAACCATCTCAGGCACTAACACAATCACACGAGAACAATCTGCCAATATTTGTGCACCCAGCCTTACATACATGTGAACAAGTATTTATAAGAAACGATGCCGTAAAAAAACCATTGCAACAACCCTATGAAGGCCCGTACGCAGTGATCAAACGGAATGACAAAACTTTCATTCTGCAATTACCCACACGCAAAGCAACTATTTCTATCGACCGTCTCAAACCTGCGTACATCGTCAACGACTACCAGTCTGCATCCAGCAGCAGCGCTCACTCTTCAAGCAACATCAATCATTCTTCAAGTAACAACACAGACAGAACAAGCAGACCAACGGAACCAGCATCTATCTTAAAATCTAGTACCACGGTTACCAGATCTGGACGCATAAGCAAACTGCCGGTACGCTTCGCTTGAGGGGGAGCACTGTAGCAGCACAACTGACAAAGTAAAAGAAACAAGTGAACGTCCTGAAAAGGACGAGTTCCGCAACAGTAAAGAAACAAGTGAACGTCCTGAAAAGGACGAGTTCCGCAACAGTAAAGAAACAATTGAACGTCCTGAAAAGGACGGTTATTCGTAAATGTTCTCAAAAGAACATAAAATTATTGTGTGGGTAGTTCATAATTTTCTCTCGCAAAGAAGATCCATCTCGTGACTGATGTGGTAGCGCCGTGCACCAAGTTGAGGATTCAGCGTCGCCGTGTCGTTTTGAGACCGCTCGATCGCCCCGACAGCCGCCAATTCACCCGCAGCGTAGTTGGCGTTCACAGCTGCACACAGCATCACATGGCTCCTCTCGTCTCGACGGCCGCTCGGTAAAAGAGCGCGCGCGATGAGTCGTCACTATCCCCCCTTACGGGAGACGGGTAATTGTTACGAGGTCGTAACCTCCTTCAATAGTAGCTGTTCGCTACCCGTAACTACGGATAGGTCTTTGCGTGACCTTTTTACTGGTCGACGGATTCAAGGGGCTCTGTGGAGAGTCTGTGATGCTGTTCCTTCACGTGAAGCAATCGTGCTAGCCGTCCGAGTCGCTTTCGCTTCCCGAACTGCTATCACTCTCGCTCGTGAGAGGTACCAGGTCGCGCGCATATCGCCGTTTGGCATCCGGTGGTCTCGCATGCATAGGCGTCAGGTCCCGAATGTGCGGGTGGCCTGATGCATCTGCACGCGAGAACATACGGGTGGTCAAACGAACGATGAAGTCGTGCAGTGTTTCCATCCGGAGGTCTCGTCGCAGCGAGTTATTGCGCATATAAAATGGTGCGCCGGTTATGAGGCGCAGGCTTTTACTTTGTTGGGCCTCTAATTGCGCCCTATGTTTATTCCCACATAACGCGTACCAGGCTGGTGCCGCGTATGTGAGAATAGGCCGTATATATAATTTGTAAATGGCCGCTTTGGTGTGTAATGGTAATCCGGATGACAACACTGGACGCAGCCGACAGCGCGCGACCGCCGCTTTAGCTCGCGTCATTGTGACGTGCGGCTTCATTTTCAATTTGTGGTCAATTTTTACTCCGAGGTACATCACGGTTTTGGACCAGTCAACGGACTGTCCACAAAGCTGGAGCGGGGGCGGGGGGGTACGGCCCACTCCCCGGTCCTCTCTGCGGATGATCATTGCCTGTGTCTTTTTTACGTTTACACGTAGGCGCCAGAGTGAAAGCCAGTCAGGAAGTAAATCGAGCTGTTTCTGCATGTAGAAAGCCGCCATTTTCGCGTTTAAAGAAAACGAGAAATAGGCAGCGTCGTCCGCGTACAGAGCCAGCTCCACGTCCTTCTCGGTCAGCGGGATATCATCGGTATAGCAGCAGTAGAGAACCGGGGAAAGGCAGCTTCCCTGCGGTACGCCCGCTGCGATGGGGTGATTTTTGGAGCAAAGACCTTCAACAGTAACGTGGTAGCTACGGCCCTCCAGAAAAGAGGCTATGACTCGTACTACGCGACGGGGTATATCAGTTAGCAAGATTTTGAACAGAAGCCCGTTATGCCAGACTTTGTCGAATGCTTTTTCCATGTCGAGGAGAACCGCACAGGAGAAGATTCGCCTATCAGACGCCATCGTCATCCTGTGCAGAATTCTCGTCAACTGGAGAGTCGTCGAGTGCTCGCTACGAAAGCCAAATTGTTCGTCGCGAGGAGAGAAATGAGGCACGATATGTCGCAAAAGTAGCTTCTCAAAGACTTTGGAAATCGCCGGTAATAAAGTTATCGGACGATAGCTTTCTGGGAGCTTGATATTCTTCCGAGGTTTAGGTATCATAATAATGCGCCCCTCCTTCCACAATGTCGGGAAGTGGCCCGTGCGCATAATGCCATTAAATAGGCGGGTGTAGGCTGCGATTGTTCGCGGTGGCATGCACCTGATGGCCATATTATTAATGCCATCGGCCCCGGGGGCCTTCCGTGGTTGTACGCGGCTGAAGGCACGCGCTACCATACCAGGAGAGAATATCACAAGGGGTTCCGTCTCGGGTATCGCGCCGTGGAGGCCGGCCTCCACTACGCGATCTACCTCTGCGACATGTTCGATGGATTTAGGTGGGTTAGGACGAAACTGTCCTTCTAGGCATTCGGCAAAAATCCGGGCACGATCTTCCGTTCGAAACCTCGGGGCTCCGTCACTATCGAGGAGGGGTTGAATCGTTGGTGGCGCACCGGACATCGAGGAGCACAACCGGTGAACTCCCTGTAGGTCACCGGTTGCATCCTGGATCCGGGCATCCCAGCGGTCGGCGTGAAGCTTGTCGAGGGCCTTCCTCACTCGGGCCGCGAGCGCGTTTAGGTCGGTCTTCACCGACGGGCAGCGAGTGCGCTGCCACAGTTTCCGCAGGTCCCTCTTACTTTTCAGTAAGTCCCTGATGTTCTGGGGAAGGGGTGGTGAGCCCCTTCGCGGGGGGGACTCCGTGGAGGCCCCCTCTAGGGACTTGCGGGACTGTACAGTCAGATCGGACGCGAGCCTATCCACGTCCGCCGGCGTCGAGATGGGGAAGGTCGGCGTGTGATCGTCGAGCAACCTTGTAAATTTTTCCCAGTTAACGCGTTTACGTGGCACTGGAAGAGAGGCCTTGATAGGGAGGGTGGACAAAGTGACTAGGACCGGGAGGTGGTCGGAGTCGAGGTCATAGAGAACTTCCTGCTCCGGGGAACAGGGCAGGTTTCGGTGAACTATTATGTCCAGCACGTCCGGCGAGTGCGCGCTCTGCGCAGGCAAATACGTCGGGCCGTGCGGGCCGGACACACAGAACCCCACCCGCTCCGATTCCCGCAGCAGGAGGTTCCCCGCCGGGTTGGTTTGGCCGGAGTTCCAGGCTGGGTGTTTACAGTTGAGGTCGCCGGCGACGAGGATCGGGACTTGCGTATCCAGCAGTTGACGCAGTCCCCTCGTATCAAGCTTCGCCTGCGGCGGCTTATAAATGGCATATAGGTGCAGCTCTCTGTCACCTATATGCAGTGCCACACCCAACGTGTAAAGGGATTGGAGCGACAGGATTGGGAGGGGTTGGTGGATGATGTTCCTACGTACCAGGACCATCAGCCCACGAAAGACGCGGCCCTGGTCCGTAAGTTCATCTTTCCGGTAGGCAATGTAGTTAGGAATATTGAAGGGGATCGAGGAGGAGAGGAGGGTCTCGCTAATCAGCGCCACGTCTACTCTCTGATCTCTGAGGAAAATCTGCAAGGTGCGACGTTGCTCTCGCAGTCCGCGGGCATTCCAGTGCACCACGCGCAAGTAGGCGTGAGGCGCCTTACTCGTCTCTGCTAACAGTAAGTCCGGCGAGTCCGGACATGATAGCAGTCTGAGGTTCTTTCCCGGCCTCGATAGCTCGTAATATATCGAGGAGGAGCGTGGCTACAGCCTTCACTGGAATGAGCTCCAGTGCTCTTTGCGCCACGTATGGTATCGCTGATGGCGGGGGGGCTGAGGGGCGGTGGAGTCCGGTCCGGCTCGAGCCTTTCGGCTTTTACTTTTCCGGCCCCCTCGCTTTTTGCGCTTGGGAACGGAATTCCTCGGCGTTGGGTCGTTGGCCTGGGGTTGGAGCGTGGTGGGCAGAGAAGAGTAATGAGTCTCAATAATATGTAATGTGAAAATTTAATGTATACTTGTACATAATAATATATAAATAATAATAGTATATTAATTGATTCCAGAATTAATATATTTAAATGTTTGATTATGTATCTTAGGTTATGTATAGTAGGTGTAAATTGCATTGTGTTAAGTGTATTAAAATAACAAAGGAAATTAAGTAAACATGCTTGAGTATTGTAGGTAGTTGGCCTAGTCAATCAGAGTGGTTGTCGGGCGGAGGTGTCGCGGCGCGCGGGCTCGGCGGTCGCAGGTCTCGCAGTTGCAGTTCGTTGCGTATGGGTATGGCCGCGTCGCCCTCAGTCTTCCGTAGGTAGATACGTCCGTTGCTAGTCCAACAGTATTGGTACTTACTAGTCCGCGCAAATTCTCTAGCTTTGTAATACAATTGTTTTGCTTTCTTTGTGAGTAATTCCGATACAAAAATGTTTCGCCTTTCCTTTAGTCCAATGTGCATGGTATTTAGTTTATCGTTATTGCTTTTGTTGTACTTATTTACTGCGTTTATTATTATTTGGTGTTTATATTTTTGATTTGTAAACTCGTAGATTATATGGTTATTGTTATGGTGAGATGAGCGCGAACGGTAAGCAGACATTACAGTGTTATTATCAAGTTGAATGTCGACGGTATTACATAGTAGGTGTAGGTATGACTGTAGGTTTTCGTTGTCACTAGTAGGCACCGATCGTATTTCGATGCTCTTAGAGCTCATATTGCGCTGAATATCGTCCACTTGTTCTTCAAGATTTAGTAACTGCCGTGTTTTAGTGTTGTTATCTTGTTTTAGAGTAATTATTTCTTGTTCCAGCTTAATATTCCTATTTTTTAGTTCTTCATAAAATGCTCCTAAGCTTGTAAGTGTCGTTTCTATTTGTTTCTGTGACTCCATTATTTCTTTTTGTTGTGATTCTATTCGTGTTATGTTAAGTGATAGTTGTTTTCGTCTTTAGTAGTATCTGCCCGGGATTCGTCAACACGTTGCATTACATCGTTCTTAAACGTTGTAATTTCATTCTTTATAGACCTAGTAAAGACTTTTAGTTGTTTATTTAAATAGGTTTCAATGTCCTTCATACTGCTGAAAGTGGAGTGCTGAGGGAGTGCCGTGCACGGTGTGGGAGAGGGTTCGGGTTCGGGGTCGGACGTCTCGCGTACGGGAGTGTCGTCGCCTTTCCTTTTCTTAGGTACCTTGCAGTTGGCGCATTTCCAGGTAGTTCTATTTGCTGCACTCATCTTTTGGTAGCTGCCAATAGTCATACCGGCGCATGAATAATGGCATATTCTGCTACAAGCATTGCAGCAGAGCATCTCCCTATCTCTCACCACTGCATCACATCCTATACATTGTGTATTACTATTCATGTTGGTGTGTTCTTATTATTATATAGGTAGGTATGTATTTTGAAATGTATGTATGTAGAAATGACTAATAATAAGAATTAAGTATTTATATTTTTGGAATAATGGTGTAAAATGTTATCTACCCGAATAATGTTCGTCGTGTGTTGAGTGAGTCACCGTTGGCTCCTCCCCGTGCTTGTTTCGAATTCGTCGGCGGCGGCGGCGGCCAAGCGGGCGGTGTTGCTTCGGGTCTGCGCTCGCGCCAGTGGATACTCGGGGTGTAGGGGCGTGTGATTGAAATTAACTTTGACCAATTAGGATTTTTTGAACTTGAATTGTTTGTAGAAAATTGGCGACACGACTGTTTCTCACAATAGTTCAAGCGGCTATGAGTCTGTTATTTCAGCCATTCCTACTCTATTCCTAATTTTAGGTGATTTTAACTGTCACCACTTAATGTGGGGTTCCTCCCAGTGAGATTCTTTTGGGTCAGCCCTTGTAGGTATTTTTGATAGTCTTAATATTTGCCTTCTCAATGATGGTTCCCCCACCAACGGTTCCTCCCCAACCCAAAATCCCAGTGCCGTGGATTTATCACTATGTTCTCCTTCCCTATCCTCTTTAGATTAGAGTGTTCTCCCATTATCTTATGGCAGCGACCATCTCCCTATTTTAATCACATTCCCATTTATATCCCTCCCAGTAACTGGCCCTCCCACACTGTTAAAATACAGACTAGAAAACGCCGATTAGAATAAATTTGAAGACAATATCCATAATAACCTGTCTAATTTCCCAATGATCCATGAAAACAATGTCCTAACCTCATATTCCTATTTCACTAAATCACTGATTTTAGCCGCTGATCAGACTTTTCCTATTAAAAACTCATCCTTAAAGAGATATTCTTCCCCACCATGGTGGGATGCAGAATGTTCAAATAAAATTAAAGAGCGAAAACAAGCCTAAAAAACATTTTCCCGGTCTATGACCATGGAAAACTACTTGTATTTTAAAAATATTAAAGCCTCTTGTCAAAATTTATTCCGTAAGAAAAAAAAAGCATCTTGGTCCCGTTTTTGCGAAAACCTCTCTCCCCGTACTCATTCTACACTTATTTGGAAAAGCATCCGAAGATTCCTTTCTTCAATCTCTAAAACTCCTTTAGTTGATCCATCCAGATGGTTGGACCATTTTGGTGACCTCGAAAATGAAAATATTATTCCACACTCCCAATTTGGTTTTAGAAAGGGCTTTAGTGTTATAGACAATATCAGCACCCTTGTTACGGATATCCATGTCTCCTTTAGTAAAAAAAAATCTGTTGCCGCAGTTTTCCTTGATGTCTCTTCAGCATATGATAATGTCTTAATTCCAGTTTTCAGAAGCAAAATGCGACAGCTGAGAATCCCTGTGATGTTCCCTCATGAATCCCTCCGACGTCAGTATCTTGCAGACCGGTTCTTAATCAAAGCTTTTTAACACTCTTCTCATCCATTATTTCATTCACTTGAAGAACTTTTTCAGTCTTTTTATGTCTAATAAGTACTGGAAACATAAAAGCCCTCCATGTATATATAACACTTTTTTGCAACTTAAAAAAATCCCTGACTTTTTTCGATCTCCTAGAAATCCCTTATTTTTAACAGATTTTGATGTTATTTTGTTCCAACCTAATATCTCACTTGATATTGATATAGTCCCAGAGGCTCCTAATAATGAAAGCATGTTCCAAAAGATAGCTAGAAATCGTTGGCCAAATAGATTACACATATACACTGATGCATCAAAATTATCAAATAGTGATAATGTTGGTGCAGCTGTTTGGATTCCTATTAACACTACAATGTTGTTTTGTCTTATAAATGCCTGCCTCAAATTTTTGTTTTTACTGGATTTTTAAACTTTACAAAGCCGGAATTAATATTGAGCTAGCTTGGGTTCCAAGCCACTGTGGCATCATTGGTAATGAAACAGTAGACACATTTGTTAAACTGGCTGCCACTACGGGTAATACTCAGTATAACATAATTTACTTTAATGACTTTTTAACTGTAACCAAGCTGTATTTTAAAACTAATTGGCAAAACAATTTTAATGAAACCTCTACCAAAAAGGGTCTATACTATTCTTCCATTCAACCTATAATCACCCCTGATCACATTTTTTTAGCTGCCCATTATATTCATTTTCATTATACGACATTCTCCCGCCTAAAATTGCTCGCCCAAAAAATCTTAGAAGTCTAATATCCTTGGCATTTACGCCTTTTATTAAAACTCATACTACATCTCACATTTTAACATTAAACTATAGTTTAATTAAGAGAGACAATGTTCTTAGCAAACCATGGATTCACCGTGCGGGTGCCGGGTCCATCGCGTGGTTGAAAGGCAGGGGAATGAACTGCAGCGTTCCCGGACTTGAGACCGCGAAGTAGGTTTAAAGGCCCTTTGAACTCTCACCTGCACTGTGTTCACTACCTCTATACTCAAATAATATTATATGATCCTGATAGCGCCAACCTGGAAACACGCTCCATAAAAGTTCCGACGGCTGTTCTCGGAAGGCCAAGATCCTTCAATAGACGGTGCAAAGACCTTGCTGGAATTCCTCTTGCACCAACTTCCACTGCATAAAGTTGAGTTTTAAATCCGTTTCTAGTATATATAGTACCTATATCTATATGGAATACGATTTATTTTATCCTCTATATCATATAAACTTTTTTATTTTTATTTTTTTGCATACTAACTCCATTTTCATCTCTCATTTTGTGTGAATACTAACCAATGTGTGTTTTTATTTAATTTTGATTTTTAGAATACTCAAATGTTCAAGTTTGAGTTTTTGCCAATTGACAATCATTGGCGTGTATATCGACAGCCCTCTCATAAACCGTCAAGTACTATAATCCCTATATAATAGCAAGCCTTAAAGAAGATAACTACCAAGAAGACTAGTATATATAATAATTATGTGAAGACTTGAACACTCATATTTGTCAGTGGCTAAATTATCACACCAAAAAAAGCAATAGAGAAAGCCAAGGGAGAAAAAAAAAAACTTAGAGTTGGTATAATTATTTCTTATTGTGAATAGCTTTAATGTTCCGCAAGTGAGTTTTGTGCGGCCTATTCGAAATACCATCAAAATTGTGTTCGTTGGCTTTGTAAAATGGCGCCTACAAACAGTGATTCAGATTTGTCGCGTTGATGGTGACATTATGTCTAAATAGATATTGTTATACAGTGGCATTTGTAGTGGTTAAAGACATCGGAGTTATTGCATCTATTGGGTACCCAGGGATCCCGTCAAGAAGCTAACCACAAGCCATTCGGTAAGTTTAGATTTTAAGTTTAGCGGTGCGAATCGCACCCGTGTGAGAATCTTGGACGAGATTGGTTCCCGGCTTCTCGCACATTTCTGGTAGCAGAGCGTGGTTAGTACACATTCTAGATCAGATTCACATCATTGAGAGGAGAGGCTCGTGGCATCGTCCAACACCTACCCGTGACGGACGAAAATTATAAGATTGCTCGTGAGCTTTTGACCAAGCGGTACCAAAATGTTAGGCGTTTGGCTGACACTCATGTCAACCAAATATTAGGGTTGCCTATAGTAGGTAAGGCACATGATTTGCGCAGGGACCTCTTGAACCCGTTAATGATTGCGGTAAATGCCTTGCCACCTACCAGTCGATTCGTGGTCTTTTATATTGCTTAATATAGCCGCCACCCTCTCAGAGACCGTAATTTTACCTACAGCCTCTGTTTGTGTTTGGGGCCCGAAGGGCAACTATTTGGTTCTTCGTGCCTTTTAGATTGGGGTGCCCAGGGTTGCATTGTTTCGGCTTGGTTAGCGAGTGGCCTATGCCTAGCTTTGAATCCTCAACGAGATTCTGTTCGGGGAGTTGGTAATGTGAAAGTTGAGAATTTAATTGGTAACACCACTTTCACATTCCCTCCGTTCTCGGTTTCCTGTCCGAACATCACTGCTTCGGCAATAGTATTAGAAAATATATTGGGTCAACACCCCCAGGTAAAGTTGTCCCCAGTTGTGGTGACCCTGACAAGGGGTTTGTGTTTGGCTGACCCTACCTTCTACATTCCGGGAACAATTGATTTGTTGCTTGGTGCCGATTTTGACATTTGTCTTTCTCTTTCTGAGGCGGTTCAGAGATTTTGGGAAGTGGAGGAGCCCCCGGCTGCTACGTAGGTCAATCCTGTTTCGTCCGAGACCGCTTAGAGTGTAGACGCGTTTCTCGTTTTCTAATTAAATATCTAATGTTAAATGTTGAAGCTTTATAAATTCAAAGTGAACCTTATATTTTCTTCTTAGAGTTAATATTCAAGTGATTAATTTATGAGTGGATACGACCCTGTGATTCTAAATTCAAGCGAACTGTAAGTCCGACTCTGCGTGCACCCCCCGCACTCACCCGCGCGTAAAAGAGATGTTCTACATAATTGCTGTCGCGCTTTACTTGATCGCGCTCTCGGCAGCCGTGGCGCGGGCGCCTGATAGCTATATTTAGTATATCTATACTCATCGCTACGTGTAAGCTACGCTTCGGTAGAAGTTTCGCGGTATACATACTTACATTCCTTTATTTTTATTTCTTAAAAAATCTGTCCAATATGTCGACTCAGCGACTACCGCAAACGAGTTCTATAAATAATAAGAATACTGGGACACACTATAGCTCTGATCCAAACATATCAACGACGCATCAACCAATGTTACTCAGCGTAGTATTAGTAAACGTTTTCGTCGATAGAGCACGGAGAGCCCAACTACTGCTGTACAACTAGAGGAAGATTCAATTAAATCGATCATGTTTTCGCAGGATGCAAAATTAGAAGTCATCATGAACTTTATGGTGACATGAAATCGCAAATGAGTTTCGTTCAAAATTCACTTGATTATATGTCGAAGAAATATGACGAGCTCCTTACTCGCTACAACCGCCTAGAAGAGGACAGAAAGTCGGATAAAAGGTATATTGGGTTCCTTGAAAATAAAATTGAGAATTTGGATCGCTCGAGCAACATGTGTTGATATAAAGAATATTCCAGCTTGCAGCGGGGAAACAAAGATTGACCTTTTGAACATAGTGCAAAAAACTGGTTTGGCGCTGAAAATTTCTATAGATTCACACGAAGTTAAAAATATCTATAGAACCACGACATCTGTCGGTGACAAACCAATCATAGCGGAGTTTACCACAATAATAAAAAAAAGATGAAGTAATTTCAGCAGCCAAATCCTTTAATAAAACTAATAAAGACACCAAGTTGAACACAATCAATCTGGGAATTTCAGGCCCCAAAAAAACGGTTTTTATAAGTGACAGTCTCACTTTTAAGAATAAAAAACTATTCGCTTTGGCGCGGGACTTTGCTAAATCGTTCACATACAGTTATTGCTGGACTTCGCGCGGAACTGTCTTTCTGCGTAAACACGAAGGTACCCGAGGCTATTCGAGTTCTTGAAGAAACAGATATAGATAAGCTTAAGATATGACTACTGTTATGTTTAAATTCACTACCTTTATATGCAATCACTTATATACTTTCAATTAAAATATTTTTTTACCTAAAAACAATTACACGAGCAAATAGAAAACTCCAACCACAATCATAATAGCAATATACTTCACTCAAACTTCACACATACATCACACATACTTGAATATCAACACACACCCACATCTTTATTAACACTATACTACAAACATCACAACTATCAACAAAGTAATTATATATTCTTAAATACTTTTATATTAATAGACTGTTATTCTTATTATATGATAATAATTTATGCTAATAATTTTCACCTGGTGACACACACATTGAGACAGACTATTTTTCTTATTAACACACGATTCTAACGCTGATAATATTATAACTGATATCGAGCATATAGATAAAATTCCTTGTACATATAAACCCAGCCGATATCTCACAAAAAATAATTATCTACTACAGATCCAGGTAAGTCCCTAAGTATCCTCTCAGTGAACATACGAACTATTAATCACAATTTTGATAGCTTACTTGTTTTCCTTACAGAATTAAAGTTTTCAGTTGATATCATAGTTTTGTCTGAATGCTGGCTACTGCTAAATTCTTTTGTACCAACAATTGAGGGCTATAGAAGCTTCCGCACTAATTACACTTTTAACCTGAATGATTTTACAGCGATTTGTACATACAGATCCCCAGCCTTCAAAAATGTATCTAATAACATAGACTCTTTGAATACTATACTACTTAATATTAAAACACCTAATGTTATATTTACGGGAGATGTCAACATCAATACAATACAGAGAGGCTCTACCATGGGTTTGCGCATTGTAGAAACGTAACGTATTCATTTACGTATACGTGAGCAACAACCAATAGGATCGCTTTATTTTTGGTAACAGGATTAAATAAAGCGATCCTATTGGTTGTTGCTCACGTATACGTAAAAGAATACGTTACGTTTCTACAATGCGCAAACCATGGTAGAGCCTCAGGACAACCCTACAAGTAATGTAAATGACTACTTAAATATTATTTCATTTCATGGTTTAAAGCAGGGCATTGATAGACCTACCAGACAAAATACTTGTATTGATCATTTCATGGTTAAATGTTTATACCCTTGTCGTACTTTTGTTTTTGACGAGTTAACTGACCATTCTCCTATTCTTTTGTTAATCGATAAAACACTACTTAAAAAGACACCAATCATGTTTACTAAATCCACAATAGATATTAATTCGATGGAAAAGTCGCTGCTCAATATTGATTGGAATCATCTATTTTCACACAATGATGTTGATATTGCGGCGGATTTTTTGGTGTCTAATCTGCAAGAAATTATTAGGGACCATACTTCTACTGTGATACTATCTAGAAAATATAGACCACTTAAACCATGGATTACGACAGGTTTAATTAAATCTATTCGTAAAAGACGTTTATTGCCCGTGGTACTACCGTTATTACTATTAGTAGTAACACGGGCAATAATATTTTCCCGTAGTAGCTCCGGTAGTACGATAGGAAGTTTTTTTTACCCGCTGTACTACTAATAAAAAATATAATATAATATCATCACGGTGCCTTATAGTGCCCAGGACCGCCTAGACGATATACTCAAAATGCACCCCCACAAAAGAGCATGCGTACAACACCCTATGGCCGATTATTTGTTACTGTACCAATGTACAGTACTACACAATATATTGTGGTACAGGTACTTTACTAGTAATAAGAAAAATAGTACCTATAAAAATTAAATATAAATAAGTAGGTAATCAGCAATGAACCTTATCCAAAGACAAATAGTTACATTATATAACTATTTGGCTTTGGAGTAATAAATATAAATTAAGTAATAATTAATTATTACAGTATCAGACTTCATACGCACTAACCTACGTACTATTATAATGTAATAGATAATTTGTTTACTAGTTGCGAGACTAGTAAACAAATAGTAACATACATACATATCATCACGGGTGCCTTACGGCGCCCGAGACCGCCTAGACGGCCTTAGGGTACCCAGCTGAGGGTGTTTAATCCCACCTCGTCGTAGCGGATGGTATGAGTCTACACCGAACAAGAGCCTAGCTAGTCGCGATGTTTTGAATAGCCTGTTTAAAAAGTTAAAAAATAATCCGACCGATCTTAATCTTGGACTTGAATATTCTACTTATAAATCTAACTGTACTAAAATAATTAAAAATGTTAAAAAAACTTACTACAAAAAAATATTAGAGAAATCATCCGGTAACAATAAAGCAACATGGAAGGTTATTAAAGAAATTTGCAATATATCTAAGACCAGGGATCCATGCACCGAGCTTCTAGCAATGAATGACACACCTGAGAAAGCCCTTGAAGATGTTAATAATTATTTTACATTAATAGGTCTGATTTATTTGATTTATTAATAGATCTGGCTGGTCACACTCTTTCTAAATTAGGTCTTGGTATCTCAGACTTGGTATATAAGGCTAAAGATCCCTCTAAACTCAATGGCCTTGACCTTAACAGATCCTATGGAGGTCAGGAAAGGTATTACTATGTTAGACTCCAATAGCGCGCCCGGATGGGACAAAATTACGGCTAATTTTTTAAAATTATTTTCTAATGTCTTGTCTGAACCTATCGCATATTTATGTAATTTAAGTTTTTCCACTGGCGTTTTCCCAACCCTTTTTAAAACTGCCTCTGTATGTCCAATTTTTAAATCAGGTGAGCGAAATAATCCGACAAATTATCGACCGATTTCCATTTTATCTAAAATAATTAAAAAAATGACAAACAAAAAATTAATTAAATATTTAGAAGATTTTAAATTACTTGAAAACCAATTTGGTTTCCGATCTGGTAGATCGACTGATGACGCAGTGCTCCAACTTACAACTGTTCTCACTTGGATAAGGGTGATGGATGTGTCGGTGTTTTTCTTGACACTGTATCTATCCCTTTGTTACTTGTGAGACTTGAGAATATGGGAATTAGGGGAGTTGTACTCACCTGGTTTGAAAGCTTTCTGACGGAAAGGGTTCAGCATGTCAGGGAAATATCAGCAGTCCAAGTGTTGAGTGTTCTTATGGAGTGCCACAGGGCTTGACGCTTGGTCCTTCCTTGTTTCTTATTTATATTAACAATTTATGTAATCTTAAGATCCCTTGAGCAGATATTTTAATGTTTGCTGACGATACGGTAGTCTTATTTCATGATACAAGTTGGTCTAAGGTCAAAGAACTAACAGAGAAAGGGCTCTACAAAATTACAGCCTGGCTAGAAGATAGCTTATTGTCTATAAATACTCAAAAAACTAAGTATCTGTGTTTTAGTAAAACCAAAGTCAATAGTCCAAATGATATCTTTAAAATAATAATCCACACGTTTCCATGTAACCGTAATGCAGATGGCAATAATAATATCTGTGTTTGCCCAACATTAAACCGTGCTTATGATATTCGTTACTTAGGAATCATCGTGGATGACAAACTACAATGGAGACAACATAATTCCTCTCTTTCTGCTCGTGCTCGTAAACTCATTTACATATTTAAAAACTTGAGAGATGTAGCTGACCAAAAATTGATAGTTTCAATATTCAAAGCCCAATGTCAATGTATACTCACGTACTGTATCTGCTCGTGGGGTTTTGCAGCGAAGACGTATCTAATTCAACTAGAAAGAGCGCAGCGGGCTATTCTAAAAGTCGCTCTCAAACTTCCTTATCTTTTTCCAACAACAGAACTGCATATACTAACTGATGTCCTTTCTGTTCGTAAACTTTTTATTTTACATGCCCTTCGTAGGTTCCATAGCAGGATATCTCCTCACCTCTCTCTAATACCCAAAATAATTGAACGCTATTCAATTCCTGTAGTAAAATCTGCATTTGCACAACGACATTTCAATGTTATATCTCCTAGACTCTATAGCAAGATCTTACTAATAAATAAGGACATAAAAATATATAGTAATTATCTATTTAAAAAAATTGTTATTAAATGGCTTAATCAGTTTGATTATAATTCAACTAAGAAGTTATTTGTTGTATTGACTTGAATTAGTTAGACACACACTAATTACACAAATTTTCATTTTTACACACTTGCAAGGCCACTTATATACACACGCGCACACACACTCATGCACACATAAATATCACACACATAACACACACATAGATACACACCACACATCACACACACATAGAGGTACACACCACACAAATTAGTAAAGCTTATACAAACTTTCATAAACATTGTACAAGATAATTGTATTTCCAAAATTGTTTTACTGATACTGTTTTACTGTGTACTTAAAGAGCCAGTTTCCCACAGCACAGGGTAACCTATAGTGGGAACTGCCTAAATATAATTTTTGTAAAGTTTTTATTAAATAAAGAAATTTGTATTTGTAATCATGAATGTGAATTGTTCTTCCAGAATAATACTGGTCGTTTAGATTCTGGTCGTTTTTATACCAGACTTCCTTTTCTCCCATCACGACCCCCATTGGGTGCATCGAGAAGTCTTGCTGAGAAAAGGTTGGTGTCCATGGAGAATCGCATGATGCGTGACCCTGTCTTCCGCAAGAAGTACGTTGAGTTCATGCGGGAGTATGGGGTTTTGGGACACATGACGGTCTCAAACTTGGACTGGCGTTCAGTGGAACTTTATTTCATTCCCCATCACGCAGTCTTCAAGCCTCAAAGTGAGAAGATAAGAGTGGTGTTTGATGGCTCTGCCCCCACGTCTTCGGGTGTATCTTTGAACCAGTGTCTGCATACTGGCCCGAAGCTTCTCCGGGATATTTCGGATATTCTCATGGACTTTCGCCGCCATCAGATTGTCTTTGTGGCCGACATCCGCATAATGTTTCGGCAGACACTCATCCACGAGGATGACAGGTGCTACCAATTCATTTTATGGCGGGAGAAACCCTCTGATCCCATGCTTGTCTATGAGCTGAATGCCAACACATATGGTTTGCGGTCTAGCCCGTTCGTGGCTATTCGTTCATTGTTGGAGCTGGCCAAGCGTGAGCGATTGAGGTTTCCTCGAGCTTCCAAATCATTTTATTTGTATGTTAATTATGTATGCACGGGAGCCTCCAGTGAGAAAGAGGCTTTGATTTTGAGGAATGAATTGATTGGGATAATGAGGGCTGGAGGCTATGAGCTAAGAAAGTGGATATCGAACTCCCCCACTCTCCTGGCTGACTTGATTGGAGCACCAGCAGGATCCCCTCCTCTTCGAAAATATTGATAATCCTAACATGTTGTTCGTTCTTGGAGTACAGTACAAGCCAGTCCAGGATATTTTCACCTATCGGGTGGATCTTTCTCCGCCCAGGATCTGGACTAAGCGCTTGGTCCTGTCCACTGTAGCCAGAACCTTTGATCCAAGCTGTTGGATTAGCCCAGTAATATTTTTGGCTAAATGTTTCCTTCAGAGACTTTGGACTGCTGGAGTTGGTTGGGACGACCAACTCACTGACACCTTGTTAAAGGACTGGGTTTCGTTTGTTAGTTCACTTCCAGAAATCAATGAAGTCTCTTTACCCAGACCTTTCCTTCCAGCTGGGAAGTACACGGCGAGCCTCCATGGGTTCTGTGACGCTTCAGAGCGAGGATTTGCGGCCGTGGTCTATTTGCGTACTTTGTGTCATACTGGAAGTGTAGCGTCAGTGAATTTGGTCTTAGCTAAGAGCAAGGTTGCTCCCCTTCAGACTCGACTTACGATTCTGAAGTTAGAATTGTGTGGGGCTGCTCTTCTTACGCGATTATTGAATCACGTTTATGTAACGTTGAGACGCACTGTTGATATTGGTGACGTGTTTGCTTGGACTGACAGCCAGATTGTTCTCTCGTGGCTGAGAGCTGCTGTCCATACACTCGAAGTCTTTGTAGCCAATCGTGTCTCTCAGATTCAGGCTTCTGATGCTCCGTTGATCTGGAGACTTGTTCCAAGGGAAATGAACCCTGCAGATGTTGCGTCCAGGGGTTGTGCTGTCCCAGATCTTTTGCGACACTCACTTTGGTGGGGCCCTGATTGGTTGACGCATCCTGAGTCATTCTGGCCTCATGGCCAGCCTTTGTTGACTGATCCACTACCAGGTCTCCGCGTATTCGCGATGGTGAGGATCGTGGAGTTGGATCCTGAATTTTTACTGAATAAATTTAGCTCCCTGGATAAATTGTTGGATGTAACTGCGTGGATTAAACGCTTTATTTTTAATTGTCGACACCCCCGGGAGAAACACCAGTCGCCAGTCCTCACACCATGTGAACGGAAGAACTCGCTTTTATATTGAATTAAGGTTGTTCAGGACGATCAGTTTAAGACTGAAATTGAAACACTGCGGCTGGAAGTTGAAAGCTCAAGGGAGCAATTGGACGCCTAAATCCGTTTTTTGATGATTTGTGCCTCTTTCGTGTTGGAGGAAGACTTCGGAATGCCAATTTGCCCTTTGGAGCTCGTCACCCCTTGTTGCTCCTTAATTCTGGTCACTTGGTGAATTTGTTGGTTGCTGATCACCACACCAAGAACTCGCATGCTGGCTGTAATGCTTTGTTGGCCATCCTACAGCGCGAAAATTGGATTCTGTCCGCCAGACGAGTCATACGAAGTGTGTTACTGACTCAAGGCTACTACCATGCAGCCTAAAATGGGAGATCTGCCATCGGACCGTGTGAATGAGTCTCGTCCCTTTGCTGGCGTGGGTACAGATTTTACTGGCCCGTTCTCTGTGAAAGTGTCACACCTCAGGAACGCTAATATTGTTAAGGCCTATTTGTGTGTCTTTGTATGTCTGTCCACCAAAGCCGTACATTTAGAATTGGTTTCTGCCCTAAGCACTGAAGCCTTCGTCGCTGCCCTTGGTAGATTTGTGTCCCGTCGTGGTTTGCCATCGTTGATCCGGTCCGATTGTGGAACAAACTACAAGGGCACCGACCGTTATTTAGATGATGTATATAAATTTGTAGCAGATAATCATAATGTAATTGCTGGTCGCTCGAATACACCCCACTCCATTTTAATATGGCAAAATATTGTACAATGTATTGGCGCCAAAATGAGAAAACACAATAAACAATCGTATGAAAATGACAGATTCCAAATTCAAATGTAATATTTTTTTTATTTCCTATATTAACAGTATTTATGGCCAGACCATGTAAATATACCGGATTTTTCAGTACGACATTTTTACCCATTTATTTCATTTTGGAATGTTACATCGGTGTTTTAATGATTTAACCACTTTACATGCAATAACCTAAGTCCAGTCCAGTGGGGGAAGTCCCGCCTCCCCTCACGTGCAACTGTTACTCGCGACACAGTGAGGAGTGACTCGGTGACTTACTTTATCGCTGGATACCACTTAAAAATGTAAATTACTAAAGCTAATTATAAATAAATAATATAAAATGTTATTGTTTATATAATGTTAAACGATGAAGAAGCCTACAGCGAAATATATCGATTTTGATTTTAAAAGACTCATGGTGGATCACAGAGTGGACTCCATTTGCGCGCTTAAAACTGATGGTGGATCACCGAGTGAACTCTATTTGCGCGTTTAAAACTCATAGTGGATCACTGAGTGGAATCCATTTGCGCGCTTAAAACTCATGGTGGATCACCGAGTGGATTCCATTTGCGCGCTTAAAACTCATGGTGGATCAGCGAGTGGACTCCATTTGCGCGCTTAAAATTCATGGTGGATCACCGAGTGGACTCCATTTGCGCGCTTAAAACTCATGGTGGATCACCGAGTGGACTCCATTTGCGCGCTTAAAACTCATGGTGGATCACTGAGTGGGCTCCATTAGCACGCTTAAAACTCATGGTGGATCTCCGAGTGGACTCCATTTGCGCGCTTAAAATTCATGGTGGATCACCGAGTGGACTCCATTTGCGCGCTTAAAACTCATGGTGGATCACCGAGTGGACTCCATTTGCGCGCTTAAAACTCATGGTGGATCACTGAGTGGACTCCATTTGCGCGTTTAAAACTCATAGTGGATCACCGAGGGAACTCCATTTGCGCGCTTAAAACTCATGGTGGATCACCGAGTGGACTCCATTTGCGCGCTTAAAACTCATGGTGGATCACTGAGTGGAATCCATTTGCGCGCTTAAAACTCATGGTGAATCATGAGTGGACTCCATTTGCGCGCTTAAAACTCATGGTGGATCACCGAGAGGACTCCATTTGCGCGCTTAAAACTCATGGTGGATCACTAAGCGGGCTCCATTTGCGCGCTTAAAAAACAACAAGGTTGTTTTTTTATTTTTATTGGAGCACGTCATGTGACTTTGTATCTACCTGGTGGTGAGCAGACCTACAAAGTCCATGAATGGGGTCAATCAATAATTGTTCTTAAACAATCTTAATTGCCTAAATGATGCGATTACGAAATGGGGGGCGACAATAACGAATTGCATTACGAGTATAATTTAATATACTTGCTGTGGAGAGAAAAGATGATAGATATAAGGGATTACCCGATTTTTGTTTGGCAATCCAAGTTCCTTCGGCTGGTTCATCAATTAAGGCACTTTCTCCATAAATCTCAGAGGGCACAGCTTCCTAGGTAGCACTATAGGTTTCACAATATCCTAATCAATACTCCGATCACTTATTTTGGGGGTAATTAGCGGTTTTACTAGGTTTTAGATAATTTATAATGCGCGGGCGCGGAGCTGTGTCGTGGCCGTAGGTCAGCTCGAGACACACTAACTGTTCTCACTTGTTTGAACTCGAAGAAATCGGGCTTGTTAAGGTGAGGAAAGAATGGACATGAGTTTTAAGAGGTGCGTTTGTGAGATGTAATGTGTGTGCGTGTGTTATGTAATTTTAATCATAACAGTAGGTATATAAATATATACAATGCGCGCATCCATTCCCCTCGGCATGAAGTTTCTTCATTAAAGAAAAAATAAAAAAGCGAAAACTTATACTAAGAATAGCGAAAATCTTATGTACTAGCGAGTAAGCGAATTGCGGAAAAACGAGTTTAAAAAAAATAGCGAGCTTATATCTAAGAATATAAAAAATGTAATTTTATTGTAGCGGTAGCGGGCAGAGTCGTACAACGGGGCGTACGTATACTCCTGTTTGAGTTTTAACCTTTGCGGTTCTTATCACGCCATCCTTTCCAGGATATACTTCCTGGACGATGGCTAGCGGCCAGTATAGCGGGGGAGATCTGTCGTCTTTAATGACAACTATGTTACCAATTTGTATTGGTTTAGAGGGAACGTCCCATTTGTACCTACTCTGAAGTGATGTCAAATATTCGAGGCTCCAGCGTTTCCAATACGATTGAATGAGCTTGTCTAATAAGTGATATCTCGTTAAGCGGTATTCTTTTGCGTTTGAGTAGTCTTCTGCGGGTAAATATTGTAGGGGGGTGACGTTCAAAAAATGCGCAGGAGTGAGGGCGGTCAGATCCGAGGGATCGGAGCTGAGCACACAAAGCGGGCGGCTGTTGAGGAGTCCCTCAATCTGTACAAGAACCGTGTTAAGTTCTTCGTACGTAAGAATTTGCGAACCAATCGTTTTGTATAAGTGAGTCTTAACCGAACGCACGTTGCTCTCCCATATTCCCCCAAAGTTGGGAGAAAAGGGGGGGTTAGTCTTAAATTCGATTCTTAAATCCGATAGCTTGCGACACATATAGTTATCATGAGTATCTGCAGATATAAAAGAATATAATTCGTTTATAATATTTTTAGAACCTAAAAAATTAGTACCTCCATCACTGACTATGGTAGATACGGGACCGCGGCGAGAGATAAAGCGTTTGAAGGCGGCGAGAAATAGTTCACTACTAAGATCGGTGACCAACTCTAGATGGAGAGCTTTAGTCGTCAAGCACACGAATAAACAGACATATGCTTTGTGACTTTTTATACCCTTACGGCGAATGTGGGTTACGAAAAATGGGCCTAAATAATCTACCCCGGTGTTGACGAAGCTTTTGACTTCGCTCACGCGGAACTTTGGTAGGTCACCCATCAGCGGTTGAGTTGGACGCGGTCGGAGTTTATAACAAATGTTACAATTTTGTACGATTTTACGAACTGAGTTACGAGCTGAAATTATCCAAAATTTCTGTCTAAGTAGCGAGAGTAATAGCGCGGGTCCTGCGTGAAGATTAGTTACATGAGCGTGTTCGATTATTAATTTTACAATTATGTCTTTAGCGGGGAGTACTAGCGGATGTTTCTTTTCAAAATCTAACTGCGAATGTCGCAATCTACCACCAACACGAATAAGATCGTCTTGTATAAACGGGTTTAATTTTCGTAATGCGGGGAAACAGAGTTTATTATTTTTTAAAGCGTGTATATCAGCGATAAAATATTTATTTTGTATAATGCGGATTATATAGCGTTCAGTAAAATCTAGTTCTTTGGTTGATATTATTTGTTTGCGGGTTTTTAATATATTAGCGAAGCGTAAGACATAAACTATTGTTCTTAGGAATTTCATCCAATTAGATACGCGGGCAGCTATGTCATAAATAATATGATCAGTTTGCGTGATTAGAGTTAAAATATTAGTTTTAGTTTCAGGTAAGTTTTTATTAAAATCATGAATTTGATTAATTGGCCAATCAGAGATAGGTGACGCGGCCCAGCGGGGACCGTGGAACCAAAGCGTGTGATCTACGAGATCTGCGGGCGTAACCGGACGAGAGACTACATCAGCGGGGTTGTCATGACCTGCTACGTGATGCCAATGACTAGCGGGGATTTTAGATGTAATTTCAGTTATGCGGTTGGCTACGAATGTTTGGAACCTGTAAGCTTGTGAACTTATCCAGGCGAGCGCGACTGTCGAGTCTGAGAAGGCGTATAAATTGGAGATTTTACATCTGTCACTTAGGTTGTCACGAACTGCGACAAGTAAATCGGCAAGAACAAGACAAGCGCAGAGTTCGAGTCTGGCTAAAGATATAGTTTTAAGCGGACTTATGCGTGATTTAGAGCAGACGAGAGTGACTCGTCCTAGGTCATCTTCATTATCACTTACTTTTACATACACTGCGGCGCCGTAACAGCGTTCGCTAGCATCTGCAAAACCTAACAAAGTGATATGAGAGCCTGTAAATATACCTAAATGTCTCGGAATAAGTATATCCGAGAGCCGCGGGTGCTGCGATAGAAATGAATTCCACCGGACTGAGATGTGGCGCGGCACATCGTCGTCCCAGTCGAGATTCAGTTTCCAGCACTCCTGTATCAGTAGCTTCATGTAAGCTACGATGGGACTGATAAGACCTAAAGGGTCGAAAAGACGAGCGGTAAATGATAAAATATTGCGTTTGGTACAATTTAAATTATTAAAATTAGTTTCAAAATAAAAGTTATCACTAGCGGGGTTCCACTGCATGCCTATCACTTTAGTGGAAATATTTTCGTCAAAGTTAACTACATGAGAGCTTCTAAGTTCTACCGGTATGCGTTGCGTAAGTTGTTTACTATTTGAGATCCATTTTGTAAGTTTGAAACCTCCAGCGTTAAATAAGTTAATCATATCGTACATTATTTTCTCAGCATCTTCTACCGTTGCTATACTAGTTATATAATCGTCCATATACATGTGACGTTCTGCGGCGTGCGAAGCCTCGGGCCAGCGAGCGCGCTCGTCGGCTGCGAGCTGTCTGACGGCGCGCATGGCGAGGTACGGGGAAGAAGCTAAGCCAAATGACACTCGATTGAATTGATAAGACGATATGTCATCAGTTGAATTAAATCTAAAAAGTATTTTCTGAAATGAGCGGTGTTCTTTATTTAAATAAAGTTGAAAGTACATTTTTTCAATGTCTGCGGAGAGTGCGATTGGAAATATGCGTAAGTTTAATAATAAGTCGAAAATATTAGCTTGTAAGTTTGGACCGGTAAATAATATGTCGTTGAGAGATTTTCCAGAAGTAGTTTTACAGCTTGCGTCGAGAACTATGCGAATTTTTGAAGATAGTTTGTCAGGTTTGTATACAGCGTGATGCGGGATGTAGTACGAGCTGTGAGGTAAGTCGTTATCTAACTTAGTTAAGTAGCCATTAGTTATGTATTCTTGTATAGTATTATTATACCCTAGTCGTAAGTCAGGGTTAGCGTTAAGTTTTCTTTCTAGGGTGAGCAGGCGGCGGGCGGCAGTAGCGTGTGAGTCTCCGAGAGCGGACGGAGATTCTTTGAAAGGTAAGCGTACTATAAACCGACCTGCGTCGTCACGTTTGTAGGTATTTTTAAATATGCGTTCGCATTCAGAGTCATCCGGACTTATGACCTTATGGTTTGGGACAGATTCTTGTTCCCAGAACCTTTTAGTTAGCGTTTCTAGCGTGGGTTCGACTAGCGTGCAAAATGATCTAGTATTATTATTATTCTGCGGCTGCGGTGGCACGTAACAGTGTGCCTTGCCCATAAGTATATAGCCAAGGGTAGACTGCACGGCGACCACGGGGGAGTGCGGGGAAGTTATCTTATCTGAACCTAGTAGTAGCGGGAAGAGCTCATTGCTAATGAGACAATCTATTTCAGCGGGCGAGTGATAGTAATCATCAGCGAGGGGTACACCTTGGAGATGATGTAGTTGAGAAGTATCTATATAAGCGTTAGGTATATGATCGGAGATTATATTAATTACGCGAGCGTTTATAGTATATTTACAACGGGTGTCGAAGCGAGAGCGGATAGTGAAACATGCGAAACCTAAAGCTGTCGTCTCGCTCTGACCGATGCCTTGGACGGTAGAGGGGACGCGAGAAATATTTATATTTAAACGATCACAACAAGATTTAGTTATAAAATGACTCATGGAACCACTATCAATAAAAACCCTTATTTTATGCGAGTTGCCAAAGTTATCTGTAACAAAGACGGAAGCGGTAGGTAACAGTACAGTCGTATTTTTATTATAATTATTATTGCAAGGTTCGTTGACCGACGTAGTGAAGCTAGTTATATTGTTTTCATTCAAAGTCAACTGTTGCTGCCGTGACGTAGCGGGTGAGGCGGCGCGCTCGATCGGTGGCGCTTGCGTCGCGCTATGCGATAGTGATGGGTGTGCGAGCGAGAGGGAAGTCTGCTGAACAGCTGATTGACCGTTATGTACAGAGTTGTTTTGATTGCGAGTTTGATTAAAGTTAGATAAATGTAACTTTGTATGGTGATTTTTACCATAAATAAAACATTTATTTATTGATTTACAATTTTGAATATTGTGAAACCCTAAACAGTTTTTACAATAGTTATTTTGAGCTACAACGTTATTTCGCGAAATATTATCTAATTTTAAGAAAGATTCACACTTGTATAGCGGATGTTGAGAGTTTTTACAGAGTATGCACGACTTTGAAGTTGAGTTGTTATTGTTATTATTTACTACGAAAGACTGAACAGTTTTAGATTTGTTATATTTGTTGTTATTGTTATAAGGTTTTATATTGTTATTGTGCACAGCGGTATATTGATGCGGGTTGCGTAATAGGTGAATTTTACTTTGTTCTTTTATGAACTTAACTAAATCTTGGAAAGTAGGTATAGCGTTAGCGCGTTGTGATTGTTCGAAGAGGTTTTTTGTAGACTTATCTAGTTTATTAAGCGCGAGGTGAGTGAAGATAAAGTCTGACAAGTTAGTAATATTTAATTGTTGTAATGCGGCTTCTGCTGAGCAGAAAATTTCAATAAAAGAGTCTAGCGAGTTCGAGGATGCGGTTTGTATGGATTTGAAATTAAGAATCTGTTCTAGATACATAGTCGCGAGCGTTCTTTTGTCCTGTACCTATCTATCAGCGCGTTCCAAAGTATGGAGTAGTTGCTGGCGACCGGTGGGATGCCGGCGCACACAGCGAGTGCTTTACCAGATAGTTTACCTACCAAGTACTGCACTTTTTCAGCGTCACTAATATGAGGATTATCGTGGATAAGACCTTTAAAGTTTTCATAAAATAATATCCACTTGCTTGGAGAACCATCGAATGACATCAGTTCGAGAGGCGGGAGTTTTCTACAAAAGTCTGAGACTTGCGGTGTGGGATTTTGTGACAGCTCCTTGCTGGTGGAGCTAGAAATGTTATCTTCTATAGACTTTATGTAACAAAACATTTCATCGAATGATTGTAAAGAATTAAAATTAGGAACATAGTTTTCATTAATACTTAGATTAAGAATGTTGATGTCTTCTACGACTTTGATGAAGTCGACGCGAGTTAAGTCGATGGATTTAGCGCGGATTATAAATAAATTTCGAGATTTTCGATCTGTGAGATTTTCACTTAAATCGAAAACCCGTTGAACAATTTCGAATAAACTATTTCGCTTACTTTCTAGAACAGCGATTTGCGTTTTAGTACTTTTTTCTACGAGAGACATTTCGTCTATATTGCTCTGGACAGATTTTGCCATTTTATATGATAATTAATAAATTTTAAGAAAAAAGTAGGTAGGTAATGAAAAATATGAATGCGCGAGGATATTAAACTAGATGCTCAATATTTAAAATATTAAATAAATACGTGTATAATATATATACGAGAGAAATAGGTACTTTTATTACGCAAGAAATTTTGTAAAAATAATTAACGTAATAAATAAAGCGGGTTTTTATAAGCGGAAATCATAAATATTTATGTATAAATATATAATGATTGAGTGTATAAATGCGGGTTTAAATATTTGTGAAAAATATTTTTTATTGAAATTAATTTCAATATGGCGGTAGGTGGTATCAAATAAAAGCGGAAAAATTATGCACGTATGCAGTGTTTTTTTGTTGCGTATTTTAGAGATTTTGAGTATTTTGTAAGGAGGAAATATGAAATGAGGATTTGGATTAGAAGGACCAGAGGATTATGGAGAGAAAAGATGATAGATATAAGGGATTACCCGATTTTTGTTTGGCAATCCAAGTTCCTTCGGCTGGTTCATCAATTAAGGCACTTTCTCCATAAATCTCAGAGGGCACAGCTTCCTAGGTAGCACTATAGGTTTCACAATATCCTAATCAATACTCCGATCACTTATTTTGGGGGTAATTAGCGGTTTTACTAGGTTTTAGATAATTTATAATGCGCGGGCGCGGAGCTGTGTCGTGGCCGTAGGTCAGCTCGAGACACACTAACTGTTCTCACTTGTTTGAACTCGAAGAAATCGGGCTTGTTAAGGTGAGGAAAGAATGGACATGAGTTTTAAGAGGTGCGTTTGTGAGATGTAATGTGTGTGCGTGTGTTATGTAATTTTAATCATAACAGTAGGTATATAAATATATACAATGCGCGCATCCATGCTGCCTTATCCTAAATTCAACTACCCATTTCGTAACCGCACCCTGAAAGGAGACTACCACCTCGACAAGAAATAAATGCAGTAGTCTCCTGAAAACCGGAGAACCCAGGAGAACCGTGGTAACCAGACAGGTCGGTCGGCCACACTTTCTCCCACCTTAGAAACGGTGGTTCCAATAAACTCCTATTCCATGCTTGTAGATGAAGATTTATATATTTTTTAATATTAAACACCAGTGTGAAGTTACCCGCCGAAATGTTACCGGCCGTTATAACGCGACCAAATTGAGGAGTTTTATAAATTGTGAAGTTACCGGCCGAAAGCTAGCGGCTGTTATAACCCGACCAAATTGAGTAATTTTATAAAATACGTAAATAATGTTACCGGCCAATATAAACCGACCTTGGCAATTATGGACTACCTATTTTTTTTATACGGTCGCGGATATATGAGCTACATTACATAACATAAAAAGTGAAACGATTTTTGGATTTTTATATTCCAGAATTCCAACGTCATTGTAGTAAAACCTACTATACCTGCCGTCTACCGATTTATTTATTTTTATCAGAGTACTGACGTGGGTATAGAAGCTACGTCACATAACATACTGAACAAATCGAAAGATTTTCAGTATTTTATTCCCGAGTTCCTAGGTCATTGTAGTGGAACCCACTATACCTGCGTCTTAAGGCAATTATGGAGTACCTACTCATTTTTTTTATCAGAGTACTGACGTGGGTATAGAAGCTACGTCACATAACATACTGAACAAATCAATAGATTTTCAGTATTTTATTCCCGAGTTCCTAAATCATTGTAGTGGAACCCACTATACCCTCCGTCTTAAGGCAATAATGCAGTACCTACTCATTTTTTTTTAACAGAGTACTGACGTGGGTATAGAAACTACATTATAAATTAAATGTGAAGTTACCGGCCGAAATGTTTTGTTCAGTATGTTTTATAATATAAAACATATTATTCCCGAGTTCCTAGGACATTGTAGTAGAACCCACTATACCTGTCGTCTTGAAGCTATTATGAAGTACCTACTTTTTTTATTTTATTAGAGTACTGACGTGGGTATAGAAGCTACATTACATAACATACTGAACAAAACATAAGATTTTCAGAATTTTATTTCCGAGTTCCTAGGTCATTGTAATAGAACCCACTATACCTGCCGTCTTCAGGCAATTATGGAGTACCTACTCATTTTTTTTATCAGAGTACTGACGTGGGTATAGAAACTACGTCACATAACATACTGAACAAAACAAAAGATTTTCAGAATTTTATTCCCGAGTTCCTAGGTCATTGTAGTAGAACCCACTATAGATGCCGTTTTCAGGCAATTATGGAGTATCTACTTTTTTTTTTAACAGAGTACTGACGTGGGTATAAAAACTTCATTACACAACATACTGAACAAAACATAAGATTTTCAGAATTTTATACCCGAGTTCCTAGGTCATTGTAGTAGAACCCACTATATCTGCCGTCTTCAGGCAATAAAGGACTACCTACTCATATTTTTTTAATCAGAGTACTGACGTGGGTATAGAAACTGTGTCACATAACATACTGAACAAAACAAAAGATTTTCAGAATTTTATTCCCGAGTTCCTAGGTCATTGTAGTAGAACCCACTATACCTGCCGTCTTCAGGCAATTATGGAGTACCTATTTTTTTTTTATCAGAGTACTGACGTGGGTATAGAAACTACGTCACATAACATACGGAACAAAACAAAAGATTTTCAGAATTTTATTCCCGAGTTCCTAGGTCATTGTAGTAGAACCCACTATACCTGCCGTCTTCAGGCAATTATGGAGTACCTTTTTTTTTTATCAGAGTACTGACGTGGGTATAGAAACTACGTCACATAACATACGGAACAAAACAAAAGATTTTCAGAATTTTATTCCCGAGTTTCTAGGCCATTGTAATGGAACCCACTATACCTGCCGTCTTGAGGCAATTATGGAGTACCTACTCATTTTTTTTTATCAGAGTACTGACGTGGGTATAGAAACTACATTACATAACATACTGAACAAAACATAAGATTTTCAGAAGTTTATTTCCGAGTTCCTAGGTCATAATAGTAGAACCCACTATACCTGCCGTCTTAAGGCAATTATGGAGTACCTACTCATTTTTTTTTATCAGAGTACTAACGTGGGTATAGAAATTACGTCATTTAACATACTGAACAAAACCATAAGATTTTCAGAAGTTTATTTCCGAGTTCCTAGGTCATGATAGTAGAACCCACTATACCTGCCGTCTTAAGGCAATTATGGAGTACCTACTCATTTTTTTTTATCAGAGTACTGACGTGGGTATAGAAATTACGTCATTTAACATACTGAACAAAACCATAAGATTTTCAGAATTTTATACCCGAGTTCCTAGGTCATTGTAGTAGAACCCACTATACCTGCCGTCTTGAGGCAATTATGGAGTACCTACTTTTTTTTCTTTTTATCAAAGTACTGACGTGGGTATAGAAGCTACGTCACATAACATACTGAACAATACAAAAGAATTTAAGAATTTTACTCCCGAGTTCCTAAGTCATTGTAGTGGATCCCACTAAACCTGCCTATTTTAGGCAATTATGGAGTACCTACTCATTTTTTTTTTTATCAGAGTACTGACGTGAGTATAGAAACTTCATTACACAACATACTGAACAAAACATAAGATTTTCAGAATTTTATACCCGAGTTCCTAGGTCATTGTAGTAGAACCCACTATATCTGCCGTCTTCAGGTAATTAAGGACTACCTACTCATTTTTTTTAAATCAGAGTACTGACGTGGGTATAGAAACTACGTCACATAACATACTGAACAAAACAAAAGATTTTCAGAATTTTATTCCCGAGTTCCTAGGTCATTGTAGTAGAATCCACTATATCTGCCGTCTTGAGGCAATTATGGAGTATCTACTCATTTTTTTTTATCAGAGTACTGACGTGGGTATAGAAACTACATTACATAACATACTGAACAAAACATAAGATTTTCAGAATTTTATTTCCGAGTTCCTAGGTCATTGTAGTAGAACCCACTATACCTGCCGTCTTAAGGAAATTATGGAGTATACACTCATTTTTTTTTATCAGAGTACTGACGTGGGTATAGAAATTACGTCACTTTACATACTGAACAAAATTAACTGAAACCAAAAATACTCCATAATTGCCTGAAGACGGCAGGTTTTATAGGTTCAACTACAATGACCTAGGAACTCGGAAATAAAATTTTGAAAATCTTTTGTTTTGTTCAGTATGTTATGTGACGTAGTTTCTATACCCACGTCAGTACTCTCATAAAAAAAATATGAGTAGATACTTCATAATTGCCTGAAGACGGCAGGTATAGTGGGTTCAACTACAATGACCTAGGAACTCGGAAATAAAATTCTGAAAAACTTATGTTTTGTTCAGTATGTTATGTAATGTAGCTTCTATACCAACGTCAGTACTCTGATAAAAGAAAAGGGTAGGTACTCTATAATTGCCTCAAGGCGGCAGTTATAGTGGGTTCTACTACAATGACCTAGGAACTCGGAAATAAAATTCTGAAAATCTTATGTTTTCGGTAGGTATAGTGGGTTCTACTACAATGACCTAGGAACTCGGGAATAAAATTTTGAAAATCTTTTGTTTTGTTCAGTATGTTATGTGACGTAGTTTCTATACCCACGTCAGTACTCTGATAAAAAAAAAGAGTAGGTACTCCATAATTGCCTCAAGACGGCAGGTATAGTAGGTTCTACTACAATGACCTAGGAACTCGGAAATAAAATTCTGAAAATCTTATGTTTTGTTCAGTATGTTGTATAATGTAGTTTCTATACCCACGTCAGTACTCTGATAAAAAAAAAGGGTAGGTACTCTATAATTGCCTCAAGGCGGCAGTTATAGTGGGTTCTACTACAATGACCTAGGAACTCGGAAATAAAATTCTGAAAATCTTATGTTTTCGGTAGGTATAGTGGGTTCTACTACAATGACCTAGGAACTCGGGTATAAAATTCTGAAAATCTTATGGTTTTATTCTGTATGTTATGTAATGTAGTTTCTATACCCACGTCAGTACTCTGATAAAAAAAAAGAGTAGGTACTCCATAATTGCCTCAAGACGGCAGGTATAGTGGGTTCTACTTCAATGACTTAGGAACTCGGGAATAAAATTCTTAAAATCTTTTGTTTTGTTCAGTATGTTATGTGCCGTAGCTTCTATACCCACATCAGTACTCTGATAAAAAAAAGAGTAGGTACTCCATAATTGCTTGAAGACGGCACGTATAGTAGGTTCTACTACAATGACCTAGGAACTCGGAAATAAAATTCTGAAAATCTTATGTTTTGTTCAGTATGTTGTATAATGTAGTTTCTATACCCACGTCAGTACTCTGATAAAAGAAAAGGGTAGGTACTCTATAATTGCCTCAAGGCGGCAGTTATAGTGGGTTCTACTACAATGACCTAGGAACTCGGAAATAAAATTCTGAAAATCTTATGTTTTCGGTAGGTATAGTGGGTTCTACTACAATGACCTAGGAACTCGGGAATAAAATTTTGAAAATCTTTTGTTTTGTTCAGTATGTTATGTGACGTAGTTTCTATACCCACGTCAGTACTCTGATAAAAAAAAAGAGTAGGTACTCCATAATTGCCTCAAGACGGCAGGTATAGTGGGTTCTACTACAATGACCTAGGAACTCGGGTATAAAATTCTGAAAATCTTATGGTTTTATTCTGTATGTTATGTAATGTAGTTTCTATACCCACGTCAGTACTCTGATAAAAAAAAAGAGTAGGTACTCCATAATTGCCTCAAGACGGCAGGTATAGTGGGTTCTACTTCAATGACTTAGGAACTCGGGAATAAAATTCTTAAAATCTTTTGTTTTGTTCAGTATGTTATGTGCCGTAGCTTCTATACCCACATCAGTACTCTGATAAAAAAAAGAGTAGGTACTCCATAATTGCTTGAAGACGGCACCTATAGTAGGTTCTACTACAATGACCTAGGAACTCGGAAATAAAATTCTGAAAATCTTATGTTTTGTTCAGTATGTTGTATAATGTAGTTTCTATACCCACGTCAGTACTCTGATAAAAAAAAATGAGTAGGTAGTCCTGAATTGCCTGAAGACGCAAGGTATAGTGGGTTCTACTACAAAGACCTAAGAACTCGGAAATAAAATTCTGAAAATCTTATGTGTTGGCGATGCACAAAGTTGTTTAACAAGTTTCTGAGCATGCCAAGCCCGCAGGTTACGCGGGACTATATCCAGTTTCCTTACTGGGAAGGAAAATGCCAAAAAACAAATCAAATCAAATCGTTTATTTGTTCAAATGTAGGTTACAAAAGTTCTTTTATCAATTTATAGCTCTCTACATTTAGCCATTTCCTGGCGTACAATTTTTTAATAATGTGGTTATTTACAAAACCTTTGTCAAAATTACAATATTATTTAAAAAAAACATAACTACAATATCATTTAACACTAATTAACCATTATTTTACATATAAAACATTAATTATTCAATTAAACTAATGCATTTAAGGGTAATTCCTTAATGTGATTTACAAAGTAAATAGTACTGACCTGAAAGTTGTGACCAACCAAACAACCAAACATAGGTGCACTCAACCAGCAGTGTATTTGAGGGTGTGTACGTGTGGGTGGTGAATTATATGGTTGTTATGACCTAGATGAGCGTTTTTCCACCAGGAATGGGTCAATCTTTGGTCCAAGGAAACTTATCAAACCGGCGTCCGCGCCGGCGCAAGTAATAAGTACTTTCTACAGTAAACAATGTAACACAAACACTTCACAAGCTTTATATGTTCACAACACACGTTAAACAAATACAATAGTCTATTAAAAAACAAATATAAGTGGTAAATCAATTAAAAGAGCAAAATAATACAAAAAGGCGTCGGTATCAAAATTACAAGTGACAAAACGAAACGTCAAAAAAATGTTTATAATAAAAAACAATGGCCAAGGACAATAACAAATTTGCCAAATGTCTTCCAAGTTAGAATTTTCAAGCTGCGATAAAAAATGCATTTCGAACATCCCCCAGCCCTGGACCGGGGGACGCGATCCACAAAATAATTCATTAATCCAAGGGGAGACGTGAGAGAGTGGCCACAGCTCGTTTCAAGACAGAGCCACCTGTCAAAACCTCGGCAAACCGAGCAATACCATCGTTTCCAGGATGCAAACCTAAAATGCGTCCGCGACGCCAAGACAATGGTGAAGCATTTGCATCCTTCAACAAAACCAACTCGCCTATCCGAGGCGGCTCAGTAATATCAGCCCACTTGACCCGCTGCTGCAGTATATGCAGGTACTCCAAGGACCAACGACGCCAGAAGTTCTGGGTCAGCTGCTGCAACAATTGGAACCTAGAGAGTCGGTTGGACTTCACCTCCTGCCAAGGATATTCTGGCAGCGAATTAAGTGGCTGGCCAATAAGGAAGTGACCCGGGGTCAAAACTTCCAGGTCATTTGGGTCAGAAGAGACAGGACACAAAGGTCTGCTATTTAAAACAGACTCAATTTTACAAAGTACTGTGGCCATTTCCTCAAAGGTCAAAGTCGTTTCCCCGACAACACGTTTTAAATGACTTTTAGCCGATTTGACCGCAGTTTCAAATATTCCACCCCAATGTGGACAAGCTGGAGGACTAAAACGCAAAGTAATGCCGGACTGAGAGAGTTTAGCTCCGATGTCAGATTCCTTCTCAGCCAGGAATTTATAGACTTCTAATAAATAATTATTGGTACCAATAAAGTTTGTACCACAATCCGATCGTATTAAACTAGGCATACCACGGCGTGAAACAAATCGAGTCAAGGTTGCTATGAAGGCTTCAGTAGACAATGAAGTGACTAGTTCAAGATGGACAGCCTTTGTCGCCAAACAAACAAACAAACACACAGCCCCAAGCCTTGACAACCTTCGCGTTTCGGATGTTGTGGGTTTTGAGGTGAAAAGGTCCACAAAAATCGGTGGCACATCCAGCAAAAGGTCGAGCCTCCGTAACCCGATCGCTGGGTAAATTACCCATCTTCGGCTGCATCGTGACAGCCCTTGTTCTATAGCAAGGTATGCATTTAAAAATTATAGAACGAATAGCTCTTAGGGCTCCAAGTATCCAAAATTGCTGTTGCAAGATAGCCAACAAGGCATTGCAACCAGCATGCGCATTTTTAAGATGTCGATCCCTTATTGAAATGTCCAAAAAATGTCCGTGCCTTGGTAAAAGCAGTGGATGTCTAGCCCCAAACTGTAAGGACGAATTCCGGAGTCGACCGCCGACCCTTAGAAGCCCGTGATCATCCAAGAATAGACTCAACCTGCGTAGACTACCCACCACGGCCTTGCCAGACCGCAGAGACTCAAATACCAGACGAAACTCTTCGAGCTGGATAAGTTTCACCCAGTAGAGGAGCGCCTGATCTCGTTCGTCCGTAGAGATAACTGAAGTCGTTAATCGTGATGACTTGATTCTACAATTATGAATAAAACGTCTAATCCAACTCGTCACTGCAAGCAACTTGTTCAAAGAGCTGTAACGGTTCAAAAGGATGTCATAATTTACAGGCTCTACCTGAACAGCAAGACAACGTAGCCCAGGCAGTTCAGTAAGCTCAGGAAGAAAAGAATTATTCTCCAGCCATGCTGATGGCGAATGATTAAGCCACTCTCAGTCAGTCACTCTCGGTCCCCACCAAAGTGGATGAGCAATTAAAGCGGAGGCGTCGCAGCCGCGTGAAGCACAATCCGCAGGATTGGTTGCACCGGGAACGTGTCTCCAAGTGATAGAGGCATCCGAGCCTTGTATCTGGGAAACTCGATTCGCTACAAAAACTTCCAGATTATGCACCGGTGCTTTCAACCAAGCCAAGACAATCATACTGTCGGACCAGCCAATCACGTCATGGACCCGATAATATGATTTCAATATGGTGAAGGAATGATTTAATAGCCGACAAAGTAAAGTAGCCCCACACAATTCAAGTTTCGGAATGGTAATTCTTTTCCGAATAGGCGCAACCTTGGATTTGGCCATGACCAAGGTGGTATGGACATCACCATAGCAATTAACAATGCGCAAATAGACTACTGCGGCGAATCCGCATTCAGAGGCATCACAAAAACCATGCAAGGAAGCGTGGACAGGGGCACAGGGCGATAAGCGTCGAGGCAAATTAACCTTGCTGAGGTCACCAATGTTTTTTACAAATGATTCCCATTCACGTGCCAGATCACCAGTTAGGGTATCATCCCAAGACAATTCAGACAACCAAAGCTTTTGGAGAAAGCATTTCGCCCAAAATACTACTGGACATACCCAACCATTGGGATCGAAAATGCGGGCAACCATAGACAACACCGATCGCTTGCTATACGCTGGCATCAGGGAGAACTCTACCTTATATGTGAAGATATCTTGGGTTGGTTGGTATTGAATACCCAGAACTGTAATCGTGTGACTAATCAGCATTCTCAAAGGAGTGGATTTCTTGACAATGATCCAGGGGGAGGTCAGATAGAAGATTAGGGGAGTTCGATACCCACCTCCAAAGTTCATAACCTCCAGCCTGCAACAACCCAATAAGCTCGCATTTTGCTTGAAGAGCCTCCTTCAAGCTAGACGCACCCATTAAAATATCATCGACGTAAATGTCGGATTCCAAAATAGCTGCTGCACGGGGATAAGACAAACGCTCACGTGCAGCAAGCTCCAATAATGTCCGGATGGCGATAAATGGACTAGACCGGAGTCCATACGTATTGGTATTTAACTCGTACGTAATAAGCGGTTCGGTGGGAGCCTCTCTCCACAGTACGAGTTGATACTTCCGGTCCTCTGGATGTATCAAGGTCTGGCGGAACATCATCCGGATGTCAGCTACAAACACTACCTCATGTCGGCGAAATTTAGTCAGGACGTCACAAATATCGGAATGCAGCTTCGGACCCGAATGGAGACATTGATTTAGTGAAACCCCCGAAGTTGAAGTAGCCGAACCGTCAAATACGACCCTAATCTTCTCATTACCCGCCTTAAACACGGCATGATGAGGTATGAAGTAGTGCTCCTCAGTGCGCCAGTTAATCTGAGAAACGGCCATGTGACCCAAGTCAATGTATTCCCGCATAAAGTCAATATACGAGTACTTTAAACGGAAGTTTGCATCTCTAGACATTCGGCGTTCCATAGAAATTAACCGTTTCTCAGCAATAGCTCGAGACAAACCCAACTGAGGGCGGACTGTCAAAAAGGGCAACCGAGTCATAAACCTACCACACTGTAGACGGGTGGTAGTTTTAACAAAGAAAACCTCACAGTCATGATGCTGAGGATCGGACCTGCAGACAGTAGGTGGCTCCTCCATATGCCAAAACTGCTGAACTGCATCACTCAGCGACATGGTAAGGTAGTCTGTGCGAGCAAATGGGCCAGAATCTTCCCGAAGAACTGGTCCCAAAACAATAAAGCCAAAGATGGAACGGAAAGCAACTAAACCTCCTGATTGCAAAACCCTCCGTTCACCAGACAAACAATTTCTAATACGTCGGCTCCCAGTAATAGATCGACAGGGGCAGAAATATAATATCTTGGAGCCGCCAGGGTCAAGTGTCTGGTCAACCGCCGTATTGATAAGGACAAATCAACAACAGGTTGCCTATCAAGAATATTTTTCATAACAATTGCGTTAAGAGATACCCGGAGACCAAAATTGCCCCTAGGGCCAAAGGTAAAACCTATGTGACCTACAACACCCGGTGCTTGTAAACCACCAATGCCTCGCACAGGTTCATTATGAGGAGTTACAGTCAAGCCAAACCTATCTACAAAGCTTTTTGATAGAATAGGAACCGGTATCCAGGAGGGCCCGTGCATGATGAGCAACCCCAGACTCATCATATACACCAACAACTGCTGTAGGAAGGAGAACCGTCTCCAAGGTACTACGAGCAGGTTGCAGATAAGTTGGAGCTACATCATCCTATTCAGAAGAGACTCTACCCTGGGCAGAGACTCTATTCATGGTAGCCACTCTATCTCTTGTGGAACCTCTATCCAGAGCGACCGGAGGTGTCCTAGCTCTAGCACCCAAGGATTGTTCTTCTTATGAAACAGGGTAGTTGACAACACGTACCCGCTCAGCTGAACCCCGGGATGATGCCGGTGATCTTCTAGGCCTTCGCGTCAAATTCGCAACAGGTCTCCCAGACCTGCGAGCTGGAGGATGTACTGTAGAATCAAAGTTAGGATGTCCCCCGCCCGAGGGGGAACCCTGGGAAACAATAGAGTTATTGGGAGAATAATCTCCGGAGCGGTTCGCACATAAAAGAGGGAGATGCTTCCCATGGCAATAATTACACGGACTTGTATTAGAACAGTTCCGATATAAATGTGACCCCAAACAACCATAACAAAGGGAGACGATTCTTGCAAACTGTCGTCGAGAGGAAATACTCAGCTGTCTAAACAGTTGACAAGTAGATATGAGGTGGCCTGTATGTCCACAGTAGCCACACTCACTATTGGACACAGCCATAATGATTCGTGGCTGAGCACCAGACCGCCTGGAATACACTGGTGGGGTATGCCTGCGCTGTACTGCAGCGGCAGGCCCAGATAGAACTGGTGCAGTTGACCTGAAAACGACACTCATCTTCCAAGAAAACAATAAGGTTATCATAAGTAGGCAAGTAAGTTGAGGAGTCACCGCCAAACCGATGTTCAAACCTCTCTCTCAGAGTCCCCGGTACCTTGGTGAGTACTATGTGAACCAGCATATAGGACCACTCATTGACCGGCAGACCCAACCTCTTAAGAGAATTTGTAGCCACTATAAGGGGGTTTAACAAGGTCACCCTTAGGTCAACAGCTCTAGTAACAATAGGCAAGTTCAAAATTTGAGCAATATGTGTATCAGTTAGCCGTCGGATATTTTGATATCGGGACTTTAATATTTGAAGAGCAACATCAAAATTTTCATTATGGAGAGGTAGGTGCTGAACGAGGTCTCTAGCCTCACCCCGCAAACAGGACAACAAGTAACATATTTTTTGAGCTAGAGATATGTCAGGCCGCTCTTCTACCAGGCTTGAAAACAAATTAAGAAAACCTACCCATTCCTCAAGCTTACCAGAAAATTCAGGTAGGTTTAGAGTTGGTAAGTTAGACATATTAACAAGTTCTAATTTGGGTACAGGAACTTCCTTACTCTGTGAACATGAAGAACGAACAAAGGCTGCCGCTTCAATTTTGTCTATAATCTCATAAGCCTGATCAAAATCTGCATGTAACAATGTTAAAGCCTCCTGGTCTGTTTCCGACAAACAGGAGAGGGCCTGTTTATATGCTGTCTCCAACCGTTTAATATATCCATCCAACTTTTCCACCCTAGCCAAAAAGGACTCCAGCTTGTCAGGTCGCTCTGCCAGTAGGGCTGCAGAGGCCAACCATCTTAATACTACCCTAATTTCACCAGTGGAAGCAGTATAAGACATTTTACTAAGTATAAGAGGTATTTATATATTCAATAAATTTACCAAAAAATAATTAAAAATTTACAAACAAGTGGGTATTTAAATTTATAAATTATACAAAAATACAAGACAATGTAATAACTGTACAAAGTATATAATATGTATACATATAGGATTATATGCAAATTAAAATATTTATTGGGATAAAAGGTAATCCTAACCACGCTCTGCTACCAGATGTTGGCGATGCACAAAGTTGTTTAACAAGTTTCTGAGCATGCCAAGCCCGCAGGTTACGCGGGACTATATTCAATTTCCTTGCTGGGAAGGAAAATGACAAAAACAAAGTAAATAGTACTGACCTGAAAGTTGTGACCAACCAAACAACCAAACATAGGTGCACTCAACCAGCAGTGTAGTTGAGGGTGTGTACGTATGGGTGGTGAATTATATGGTTGTTATGACCTGGATGAGCACTTATCCACCAGGAATGGGTCAATCTTTGGTCCAAGGAAACTTATCAAACCGGCGTCCGCGCCGGCGCAAGTAATAAGTACTTTCTGCAGTAAACAATGTAACACAAACACTACACAAGCTTTATACGTTCACAACACACGTTAAACAAATACAATAGTCTATTAAAAAACAAATATAAGTGGTAAATCAATTAAATGAGCAAAATAATACAAAAAGGCGTCGGTATCAAAATTACAAGTGACAAAACCAAACGTCAAAAAAATGTTTATAATAAAAAACAATGGCCAAGGACAATAACAAATTTGCCAAATGTCTTTCAAGTTGGAATTTTCAAGCTGCGATCAAAAATGCATTTCAAACATATGTTTTGTTCAGTATGTTGTGTAATGTAGTATCTATACCCACGTCAGTACTCTGATAAAAAAAAATGAGTAGGTAATAATAATAATCATAATTGCCTAAAATAGGCAGATTTAGTGGGTTCCACTACAATGACTTAGGAACTCGGGAGTAAAATTCTTAAATTCTTTTGTATTGTTCAGTATGTTATGTGACGTAGCTTCTATACCCACGTCAGTACTCTGATAAAAGAAAAAAGAGTAGGTACTCCATAATTGCCTGAAGACGGCCGGTATAGTGGGTTCTACTACAATGACCTAGGAACTCGGGTATAAAATTCTTAAAATCTTATGGTTTTGTTCTGTATGTTATGTAATGTAGTTTCTATACCCACGTCAGTACTCTGATAAAAAAAAAAGAGTAGGTACTCCATAATTGCCTCAAGACGGCAGGTATAGTGGGTTCTACTACAATGATTTAGGAACTCGGGAATAAAATTCTTAAAATCTTTTGTTTTTTCAGTATGTTATGTGCCGTAGCTTCTATACCCACATCAGTACTCTGATAAAAAAAAGAGTAGGTACTTCATAATTGCCTCAAGAAGGCAGGTATAGTGGGTTCTACTACAATGAGCTAGGAACTCAGAAATAAAATATTGAAAATCTTATTTTTTGTTCAGTATGTTGTGTAATGTAGTTTCTAAACCCACGTCAGTACTCTGATAAAAAAAAATTGTAGGTACTCCATAATTGCTTGAAGACGGCACGTATAGTAGGTTCTACTACAATGACCTAGGAACTCGGAAATAAAATAATGAAAATCTTTTGATTTGTTCAGTATGTTATG
The DNA here is from genome assembly GCA_947458855.1 of Monopis laevigella. NCBI lineage: Eukaryota > Metazoa > Arthropoda > Insecta > Lepidoptera > Tineidae > Monopis > Monopis laevigella. Next base: position 152,334 of record OX381581.1, read on the forward strand.
TGACGTAGCTTCTATACCCACGTCAGTACTCTGATAAAAATAAATAAATCGGTAGACGGCAGGTATAGTAGGTTCTACTACAATGACGTTGGAATTCTGAAATATAAAAATCCAAAAATCGTTTCAAAAGTCAAAAGTCAAAAATATTTATTTCATGTAAACCTTTACAGGTATTTATGCATAGTCAAAAAAAAAAAACTATATTTAGTATAAGGTCTAAGTGTGCGCTTGGTTAGGCTTTTGCATACATAAAATAATTAGAAACCAAACCGAACACACACCACATAACCAACCAGTGTAAGACTAGGTGGTTAGCTGGTTCCATTGACCTGTCCATCGTTATCTGCCATGCAAAGGTGCCACCGAGCCGACCAACCTAACAGATTATATCTACGCCCCAAATATCCACTATAAGTAATAATTAATATAAAAGTACAAAAATGTATCAATCAGAGCGCAAACACTAACCGCATGTTGGTCCCCCAGAGACACCCCGGAGAAAAAGGCACCAGCAAGTAAAAAACTCTGGCGTTCCACATATGTACCTGACCATCAGGAGATATGCTTATTTACTAGCTTATAATATGTGATATTTTATACATGATAATTTACCCTCATCCTGCTGAAGAGCACGAGTAGAACACCCCATAGCAGATAAACCATTTTTTTACAATATAGAGGTAGTACAGAATCACAAAACACCAGAGCCCCCCGATGCCCGCGCTAGTCTATCCGACAATTTTGCGAGACCTCCGCTTTTAACATAATAATTAAACTATGCATGTCCAGCGGAGATCCAAGGCCCCCACAGCAGCACCCGATCACGGACGTAACGTATGTGTCAGCCATCCTCCTGCTCAACCAGGCCCTTAGGGTGCAGACCAGAACCCGGCACACGCGCCACCACTGCAATGACCTTCAAAGGAGAGGAAATCCGCTGGACACATCATATTACTAGGACACATTACTAGGCCATATGCATTATAGAATCTGAGACACGCGCAAACATCGAAAACGGATTCGTATTATGTAGCTCTGTTAACAAAATAATAGTTTAAAAATATGAAAAACAATAGTAGGTATATTACCTAGCCAAAATACTTAATATTAACAATAAATAAAAAAAAAAAAAAAAATAGTAATAACAAGTTATTACCTTCTCCAAATATAACAAATTACCTAATGTAGAATAAAATAATATAATAAGTACTTAGTAATGAATTATTACTGTATCACATTTATTAGTTGAGAGATTCCAGTCGCAGGGAGGTATGTTTCCAGACGTCTCTGTCATAATTATAATCATTAACTTTGTAATATGCTTTTGCTATTAAAGTTTGCTTAATACAATTTTTAAATTTTATATCATTAAGTTCTATAATATAGATATATAGATGGGTTATTGAGTCTATTCAAGATGGGTTATTGAGTCTATTCAAAACATCGCGACGAGCTAGCCACTTGTTCGGTGTAGACTCATACCATCGGCTACGACGAGGTGGGATTTAAAACCCCTCCGCTGGGTACCCTGGGGCCGTCTAGACGGTCTCGGGCGCCGTAAGGCACCCGTGAAGATATATATATATATAAGTTCTATAATTGAATTTGGCAATTTATTAAATAACCTGATACTGTTTATTAGGAAACATTTATTAGTTTTTTGTAATTTAATTCCAGACACTATGTACTATGGCGGCGAATCCTCTAGTGATGGTCAAACTATTAGTGACTACTTCAACGAATATTTTTGTTCTGTATTCATACCACACGACCCAATGTCCGCCTTCCTTCGTATGGGGCATAATATCCAGACTCCACTATATATAAGTACAATTAATTTAACACAGGAAATCGTTTTTCAACAATTAAAAACTGTCAATACTCATAAGGGTGCTGGTCCTGACGGTATCCATCCTCTCTTCATAGCTAACTGTGCAGGCGAACTCTCTTTTCCTGTTTACCAACTCTTTAAAAAATCTATCACAGAAGGATCCTTTCCCATGGTATGGAAGCAAGCACTCATAACACCAATTTTTAAAGGTGGTGATTCTCACGACGTCACAAAATACAGACCAATCTCTAAACTGTGTGTACTGGGCAAGATATTTGAAAAAATCGTCACCTCACAACTATCGGCTGTTTTTTCCAGGCACATTTCCTTACAACAGCATGGCTTCTTTAAGGGTAGAAACGTCGAAACCAATCTTGTAACCTTCACAGATTTTGTATTGAATGTACTTGATGCAGGTGGCCAGGTGGATACCGTGTATACCGATTTTTCTAAAGCTTTTGACAAAGTTCACCACAAAACACTCATTGAAAAATTGTTAAACCTCGGTATACACGGTGACCTCCTGAGATGGTTGCAATCTTACATCAACAACCGAAGCCAAGCTGTTGCACTTAAAGGCTATACTTCTGGGTCACTCCAGGTGACGTCGGGAGTGCCGCAAGGTTCTCACTTGGGTCCTCTCCTATTTACATTATACATCAATGACATTGACGCAACTCTCTCACATTCCTGTCATCTTCTATATGCAGATGACACAAAGATTTTTAGAGCAGTTTTGACATCTAGCGAATGCTTGGAACTCCAAAGCGATCTAAATAGTTTCTGTCACTACTGCACGGAAAATCAACTTCTACTGAATATGGATAAATGCCAGGTAATAACTTTCACTAGAAGAAAAAATCCCATAACTTTTCCTTACCACCTTGGGAAGACTCGCATAGCCCGAGTGGATCGTGTTCGGGATCTGGGGGTGTTGCTTGACTCCAGACTGCACTTTAACTTGCACATCGACCAAATCATAACCAAAGCATTTAAGAGCCTCGGATTTATTTATAGAATATGTAAACCCTTTAAAATGCCATCTACCTACCTAACGTTATACCACTCTTATGTTCGTAGTGTATTGGAGTTTGGTAGTGTAGTCTGGAGTCCAGGCTACGCTGTACACACAGTGAGATTAGAGAAAGTTCAAAATAAATTTTTGAAAGCCCTCGAGTATCGAACTCGTAACAACTTCTCGAGCTATGATGAAGCCGCCGCTCGATACCGACTTTCGTCTCTCCATAGCCGTAGATTATATTTTGACTCCGTATTTTTGTACAAAATTGTAAATAACATAATTGATTCTCCATCTTTATTAGAAAAAATAAATTTCATAGCACCGCGAACCTCATCTCGTTCTCAAAACAGTTTTTACATAAGACATTGTCACACTAACTACGCCAAAAATACCTTTTTTAGACGCAGTTGTGATTACTACAACAAAAACGCGCATAATATTGATATATTTTCTTTATCTTTTGCAAAATACAAGAGAGCCATTGGAGATATATTATTCACATAATTTGTTAATGTATCTATTGTTTCTATTATATAAATTATAATTTTTGTTCCTAATTTACTTTATATATTACCTAGATCTTTATTCCGAACTGTCTTCTTTCTTAAGTATATTGTCTTTGTTTAAGGGTACGCCAATGTCTGTTTGTTACTCTCTTTCCATTTATCTATGTTTGTTTGTGACTGTATTGTACCTAAATAAAATAAAATAAAAAGTAATCTAAATTTTGGTATATCAATTTTGTTTATATTTCTTAAGTTACGAGTATGCCTATCTGCGTTTTTATTAAACGTAGTATAGTTTTTCTTAACGTATAATAAATTTTCAAATATGTATTGGGAGGGCAGTGTCATTACTTCAATTTTAGGGAAAAATTCCCGAAGGGATTCGCGGGTCTTCATGCCATACATAGCTCTAATAGCTCTTTTTTGAAGGATAAATATTGTTTCTATGTCTGCAGCTGAGCCCCAGATAATAAGACCATAAGTCATAATACTGTGGAAATAAGCAAAGTACACAAGCCTGGCTGTTGCTACATCAGTTAAAAGTCTGATCTTTCTGACTGCATATGCAGCTGAGCTCAATCTTTTAGATAAAGTGTTTATGTGAGCTCTCCACTGCAGTTTGGAATCGATCGTGATTCCTAAAAACATAGTGGAGTCAACAAATTCCAGCTCAGTGCCGCCTAATTTAAGTGAACAGTTGACTACTGGAACGTTTGGCAAAGAGAATTTCAGGCACTTGGTCTTTTTAGGGTTTAGAACCAAATTGTTTGCCGTAAACCATTCAGAAATCATAGTCAGAGTATTGTTTGCTACTGACAATATATTGTCTTTCCTATCAACTTTAAATAATAGTGACGTGTCATCAGCAAACAGCACTATCTGCGCTATTTCCTGTACCATGTGTGGAAGGTCATTTATATATACAAGAAAGAGAAAAGGCCCTAAAATTGATCCCTGGGGAACTCCCATTTTCACAAGAGATCCTTTAGAAACACTACCATCAATGTTGACACATTGTGTTCTGTTTGTTAGGTATGACCGTATCAGATTTAACGCTACTCCGCCAACACCATAAAATTCCAGCTTACCTAACAGAGTTTCATGATCTACACAATCAAATGCTTTCGAAAGATCGCAGAAAACACCAATAAGATCCTGAGACTTTTCCCATGAACTAAATATTTCCTCAATCAATCTAGTACCAGCATTTGTTGTATTTCTACCTTTTGTAAACCCGTATTGATGATTATGTAATAATTTATTTCTATTAAAATGTATTAATAATTGACTTAACATTATTTTTTCAAATATTTTACTTAGAGCCGGTAATATGGACACGGGTCGATAATTACTTGGGTCTGTTCTACAGCCCGATTTAAATATAGGGGCTATTTTACTATGCTTCATAAGGTCTGGAAAAACACCCTTATCCACACAGCCATTATAAATATCAGCCAAGATAGGCCCTATAGTGTGAACAATAGGTTCGATTGCTTTTACAGATAATCCCCATAAATCCTCTGTTTTCTTCTTATTTAACATTTTAAAGTGTTTAATAATATCATCACTTGAGACATGTATAAAACTAAATTCTAGCAAATCAGGTAGTTTAACATAACGATTTAATAGTTCCTTAGCAATACTGGATGACGAATTAATGCTATTCGTGACTTCCAAAGGAATATTAACAAAAAACTCTTCAAATAAGCTGGCAACTTCATTTTTTTCAGATATCATTACTCCGTTTTGTCTGATTAAAATATCATTTTGGATATGTGCGTTTTTACCAGTTTCATTATTAATTATCGTCCATACACACTTAGATTTATTTTCTGACTGTTTTAGTTTAGAGCTAATAAAATTAGATTTTGCCATGAGGCAAACTTTTTTGAATATTTTAGAGTAAGTTCTAACATAGTTATGAAAATTTTGATCTAAAGTAAAGGATCTCCTGTCATATAAATCATATAAAGTATCTCTGCTTTTTCTAATGCCTCTGGTTGCCCAGATAGCAAAATTCAATTTTTTATTTATTTTCTTAGACTTTGTCTTGCATACTTTATCAAATTCTAGGGTTATTAAATTATGTAGATTTGAGTAGGTTGTATCAGGTTTATTAATATTATATTTGAAAATATTAGTTTTTTGTATAATGTTATTATTAAAAATTTTTAGTCTATTATCAGTAAGAAGTCTATATTTAATTATTTTATTTTTTTGTTTTACTTGTGCTTGAAAGCTGATCATTAGACATTTATGATCCGAGCGTACACCAGTAATAACAGAGTGGTCTGGAACGGGACAATTTGTGAATATATTATCAATGCAAGTCTGACTATATAAAGTAATCCTAGTCGGTTCAGTAAATATGTTATTTAAATTAAAGGAAGTAAAAAGAGAAACGAGCTTTTGTTTGTCACATGTATCTAACAAAATGTCAATATTAAAATCCCCACATAGAAAAAATTTGTTTATTTAAATCATATATCAACTCTCTCCACTCTCATATTCCACTCTCTCAAAGGTTAGCTGGTAGAAAATGCCTAAGGCATTAAGTTCGCCTATGTACAATTTTATTTTGTAATTTTGTGCAATAAAGTATTTTAAATAAATAAATAAAATAAATATATTTTTGAGAGTACATCCTCCATAATATCTATAAAAGAATTTAAAGACGATGCTGGGGGTCTATAGATGCATAGAATAATATATGAGTCCATCTCTGCACATGAAATCTCACAAACACGTTCAACAGATAGTTTTACAATATCCTTGCGCTCTTTATACTTGAAAGTATTTTTAATTAAAATTATAGACCCACCTCCTTCACAGGAGTTTCTATTAAAAAAACTAGCAACTAAAAAGTTATTTACATTGAAACACATTTTATCGGACTTAAGCCAGGATTCTGTAAAACACATTATATCCAAGTTATATTTTTCAATAAATAATTCTATGTCAAGAACCTTGCTAGAGAAGCTATTGTCAAATCTAAGAGTTTAAAATTGGTTGTACCACAACATTATTAGTACCACTACTAAATGATGATGTGGAGTCAATGCTTAATAAAATATTATTAGCTACCAATGTAGCAATATTTCTTTGTACCTTCATGGGTAGTTTCATGCTATCCTGTGTCCCATTAACATTTTTAACAAATATGTTTATATCAAAAGGAGTAAACAGATTATTGTAGCGAGTCATATTATAAATACAATTATTTAGATAATGTAAATGTTTATTTTGTCGGACAGTATATCCCTTTGAATAAAGAAATGTACATAATGTAACATTTCTTACTCCAAGTTGAGACAAAAGATCCACACTGTCCCACAAATCTCCTTTGCTTGTGTTTAATCCATTTCCTACCATAATAACTATATTACTAAATGAATTGTAAAATTTAGAGGAAATGGATTTTACAATATTCATAAAACTATTGCCTGGCATACAGTAGTTAGTCACAGAATGATCTAAATGGAAATTAAAAATTTTACCCATTCCCGTACCAATACTATCTGTGAGCAGTAAGGTGTTGTTAGTTAAGTCCCTAGGAAGGGCGCTGGAGAAGGCCATGGATGATCCAGTATTCGATAAATTTATTTGATTTTCGCAGGAGCAACAGTTTTATTAATAAATGAGTCAAATCTCTCTGCATTATATTTGCTTAATTGTAGAATTTCATCCATATTCTTAATTTGTTCCGTAAGGTCATTCTGTGACAATTGGTATTTCTCTGTTAAGTTAGAGAGACATAAGTGTAAGTTGTTTATCTCAGTTTCAGACTTTAATCTGTCACTATCATGTAATTGTTGTAAGTTGTTTATATAGTCACTATTTTCTTTAGCTTCCAACATAAGCCTATGGCAGTCCGCTTTTAATGAAATATTCCTAGATCTAATAAAGTTATTATTTAACTTATTCCTATACTTTTTTATAAACTTCAACAGCTTAATGTATTTTCTATTACTAAAATATCCATTATTAATAGTAGTCACACTATTAACTGTTAAGTCCTTATCAATCAATTCATCATACAAACATAAGGTTTGTTCACTTTGGCACCTCTCCTTTTCCTCTTCAAACTTTTCAATGGTCCTAAGAGCTTCATTAAGCTGCAGCTCGAGATGGCTAATCCGATCCAATGCCTGCACATAATAATCACTGTACAGGCCAACATTAGAGAGCTGCTCCTGCACCTGATCCCGCTCACTACATACATCCTTATACTGGGTGTGGATTTCACTGAGTTCTTTTTTTAAGTCTTTAATTTTGCTGTTTATGTTTAATAACTCAGCCTCACTATCGTCTCGCTCTTTCAAAAGTTGGTCACAGAGATTTTTTGAATTTTTTAATTCAGCCAGAGCAGTTTTTAATTTTTGTTCCAATTCTACCGCAGTAGCTCTTCTTGTGGTAGGAGGCATGGTCAGCTCTGAAAATGGAATCTACACACAGTAACTAATTCACACAAAAAAATAACAATACATAGGTAAATGTAACCATAAATTTATCATCATGAGTCTACAACATTGTTAATAACCTGTTAACAATCAAAATATGCATCAATATAATATTATACATATCTTAATAATATAAAATTGACACTTAAAATCAATGTAATGTCTAATGTCAGTGGGCATGTAATAGGCTTAGAATTATAATATGTTAAATATTCCATATTTGCCATTCAACACATAAAATAATTTCTTTAATAGATAAAAATTAAAAAGCAATATAGAATGTACCATTAATAAAATTATGTGGTTGGCAGACTTATGGGGTCTGTTACCTTTAATCTTTAAGTCTATACACTAGTATTCAGGAGTGAGAAAAGGTTGCTTGTTTGTTAATTAAGAATAAATAATAAATAATGAACCTACCTAGGTGAATGTATTATGGATGGCAGGTGAAAGGATATAAAAATATTGTTATAGATACATAATAACTACATAAATGAATACAAGTTTAACAAAACCGTAGATATCTATAAGTAATATCAAGTTCAAACAAACTAAATAAATAAAATATTCAAATCATTTCACCAGGAACAAACTGTCAAATTGGAACGCCGAACATAAATACCTTTTTGCGTTTTATAATCCTGAGTCTTCACTCACAACCAAAATAACTATTTATTTTATAGTTTTCCTAAAATGATTATAGTATTTACTTTGGTATTACTACATTTAAACTATTTTAATTATTAATTAAAATCCACGAACAACAAAACAGCTGTTGACTTTTTTTTTTTTTTTTTTACTTTTTATGTTATGTAATATAGCTCATATATCCGCGACCGTATAAAAAAATAGGTCGTCCATAATTGTATATTACATAGGTTTATATTGGCCGGTAACATTATTTACGTATTTTATAAAATTACTCAATTTGGTCGGGTTATAACAGCCGCTAGGTTTCGGCCGGTAACTTCACAATTTATAAAACTCCTCAATTTGGTCGGGTTATAACGGCCGCTAGATTTCGGCCGGTAACTTCACATTTTATAAAACTCCTCAAATTGTTCGCGTTATAACGGCCGGTAACATTTCGGCCGGTAACTTCACACCGGTATATTAAACGGATTCAAAATAAGGTTTGCGTGGTATGAAAGTATATATTTTTACAAACTATAGACATGTTTTCTAAGTTTGCAACTACCTAGTACAGATTTGGAGATATTGAAGTTTACTTTAATAAAAACGTCAGTACGGAGGGGCCAACTAAAACACCATATCACTTTTTTATTTTGAGACTTTTTTTACAAACTTTAGATCGATTTTTACTAACTGCTGGCACACACATTATTAGCAAATTCGTATCATAAAAATGTGGCCCCTCAATCCTGACGGACATTTTCTACGTCATTGATTATTGGCGGAATTTTTGCTCATAAATTTGTATAACACTAATTATAATATACCGATTTTTTTTTCTCAATACCGGGATCAGAAAAATATTTTTTTTTACAAATTTGTTTTTCGTTTTGAAATTAGGTATTTCTGTAGAAGGAATTTTCTCGACTAAATGAAAAACAAAGTTTTTCATTTAAAACGTCTTTTTTATATTATTATAATTCGTGTTATACAAATTATGATCACAGTTTGTGTATCTCAGTGATAGTTTATTACATGATAGTTGTGTGCTAAAAATTACATAAAATCACTAATACCGGGAAAAAAAGACTGATTGAAGTGTCCGGGAATTGGAAGCCCCAATAAAGATGTTTTTTCAAGATGCAAATAAATAAATAAAAAATAAATACCTACTAAAAAAATACCTCAGTACATAATTAAAGACAGTGCAACTTTTATAATTCAACAATGGTACATTTGAAGGACCTCTTCGTGGCGTGTAGACAGACCGCAGCTCCGGGAATAAATAATACCAACAATAATTATAACGATTTTATTTTCAATTAGGAGAATAATTATTTACATTTGATGACTTATGCTAATATGAGGTAGAGGAGATCAGACGATTGTGGCGGGCGGCGGCTGTCCCAGCGGCGCAGAGAACCGCTCGCGCAGGCGCCGGATGCTGGCGGCCGACAGCGAGCCGGGCGCGCGGAATATACTCTGCAATACACGGGCAACTATAACTCTCAGCGCAGAGAACCGCTCGCGCAGGGCCGGATGCTGGCGGCCGACAGCGAGCCGGGCGCGCGGAATATACTCTGCAATACACGGGCAACTATAACTCTCAGCGCAGAGAACCGCTCGCGCAGGGCCGGATGCTGGCGGCCGACAGCGAGCCGGGCGCGCGGAATATACTCTGCAATACACGGGCAACTATAACTCTCAGCGCAGAGAACCGCTCGCGCAGGGCCGGATGCTGGCGGCCGACAGCGAGCCGGGCGCGCGGAATATACTCTGCAATACACGGGCAACTATAACTCTCAGCGCAGAGAACCGCTCGCGTAGGGCCGGATGCTGGCGGCCGACAGCGAGCCGGGCGCGCGGAATATACTCTGCAATACACGGGCAACTATAACTCTCAGCGCAGAGAACCGCTCGCGCAGGGCCGGATGCTGGCGGCCGACAGCGAGCCGGGCGCGCGGAATATACTCTGCAATACACGGGCAACTATAACTCTCAGCGCAGAGAACCGCTCGCGTAGGGCCGGATGCTGGCGGCCGACAGCGAGCCGGGCGCGCGGAATATACTCTGCAATACACGGGCAACTATAACTCTCAGCGCAGAGAACCGCTCGCGCAGGGCTGGATAAAATACTGTCCAAATATAATATTTTGATTCAAAATATCAGTGGTCTGGAGACCATTGTAGCGTTACATTTATTGGATAGTTCCGATGAGACCACAAATACGCCACAAGTCCCGAGCAGATTATAAATCAATATTAGATGAAGTCGAGTTCACTACCATGGGTGTAGCTTTGTAGCAACGTTACGTTAATGCGTGAGGAACCACCAATAGGATCGCTTTATTAAATCCTATTACCAAAAATAAAGCAACCCTATTGGTTGTTTGTTCCTCACGTATTAACGTTACGTTGCTACGAAGCATGGTACAGTCTCAGGTTCCGCCTCGGTAAGGTAGGTTTACGAATAACCAAGTCAAGGTTAGTTTGTGTATTTTATAAGTTATCGCGGATTGAGATGCATACATTATCTCCATTGCCCATTCAAATCTTTTTGTTTGGTGTAATGCATAATTCTTTATTTAGAAATCTAAATAACGTTTTGTTTTCCTACAAAACATTTAAGGACGAGTTTACGTCTAAGCCTGCACAGAGCAAAAAAAGCTAAATCCCCACAGACGGTTTTATCCGATTTGAATGAAAAATAACACAATAATGAATAATAATCTTATGTTATAGTACCACAGAGAACGTAGCTAGGTTTTACTAATATATAAGAAAATTAAATTATACTTCGTATCCCTCCGAAGACGATTACATTACAAGCAGCAGTACGTTGTATGGTGCCGGTCGTTGTCACATTTTTACAGAACAGAGACAAACAGAAAAAAGGTGTCTGTCTCGCTCACACCCGCTCCTTACCGATGCCGTAGCGCCCCCGCACCATTACGTTTTTGTGTGCGGTCAAGGTCGCATGCGCTTGTTGAGTGATTTTTATTCTCGCGAATTAAAACTAGCGTGGGTTTCTTTTTCCGCCATTTGTTTTATTTGAAAAGCTATGAGAAAAAGAAAGCAACTACGAGAATATAATAAAAAATTAAGAAACTCGATAGAAAGGTAAAGAATCGGCAGGATTACAAATCCGATTCCGAAAACAATAGCTGTGACGAAATATTTCCCGAAGGTAAGTTTTTTTTTTGTAGATAACCAGGGTTAAAATTTAATATATTTTTATCAGTATTTAACGCTAAGTTTGCTATATGCAATTCGGTTATACAATTCTTATTGCCTTTTTATGTACACGTAATTCGTGTATTTCATTTTATTTATCCAAAAATGAATAAAGGAGGAAAGGTTCCTCTCATGGAGTATTTATTGTACTTTAATTAGTTTTTAGTATCTACCTACTTGTCATAGCTAAACGTAAATCGTTTATTAGCATTATATGTAGGTATTCTAAAAGGATACCTCAAAAATAGTTAATTTTTAATTGTTTCCTAACGTAAACCGTTTGTGAACAATATATTTTATTCTAAATGGATAAAATTGCCTAAAAAGAAATCTAAATGGTTTTGTTTTGCTTATACAATTACATTTAACCTAAATGCATAAAATTGCCTAAAAAGAAATCTAAATGGTTTTGTTTTGCTTATACAATTAAATATATTTTATTCTAAATGGATAAAATTGCCTAAAAAGAAATCTAAATGGTTTTGTTTTGCTTATACAATTAAATATATTTTATTCTAAATGGATAAAATTGCCTAAAAAGAAATCTAAATGGTTTTGTTTTGCTTATACAATTACATTTTATTCTAAATGCATAAAATTGCCTAAAAAGAAATCTAAATGGTTTTGTTTTGCTTATACAATTACATTTTATTCTAAATGCATAAAATTTCCTAAAAAGAAATCTAAATGGTTTTGTTTTGCTTATACAATTACATTTTATTCTAAATGCATAAAATTGCCTAAAAAGAAATCTAAATGGTTTTGTTTTGCTTATACAATTAAATACAATGTAAACAATTAAAACATGTTACCCAATATTTTTAACAAATATTTACCTATTTCATTGTAAATAATTAAATCATGGCCAAGCAGCCCACAAATGTCATGTTAAAGTCTGCAAAGGCCATTACAAGGACAAGCAAGGACCTCAGGCCTCAACTACCAGCTACGGCAATGGCCCTCAAAAGACCTATAGCCACTTCATTTACTCCTCAAGCAACTTTAAACATACGGGGGACTCCACGGGTAGCCGCTGAGCAGCGAGTGAACCCCGTAGCACAGCGGCAGCCTCAGCGCCAACCCCAGCGTCAACCAGACCTGACTCGCCAAACCAGGCCAGTGCAAGTGATATTGACCCAGGTAAATAATATAAAATTAGCTGGTAGATTACAAAATTTCTATAAAAGGTGGCAGGAGATAACTAATGATCACACAATACTATTATGGATCAAGGGATGTAAGATTCCTTTTGAAAAGGAACCCATTCAGTGATATATACCTAAAAATGTAAATCATTCAGAGGCTGATTGTACTATTTTGATAAATGTGTAAGTGAATATCTTAAACTAGAGTATATCTCTAAATGTACCTTGTGCTGAGCAGTATATTTCCCAATTTTTTACAGTTCCAAAGCCGAATAGAACTCACAGATTTATTAAAAAAAAAAAAAAAATTAATTCATTACAAATATACATTTTAAAATGGAAGATTACCGTATGGCTTTGAAACTATTAAACTACAAGAATTATATGACTACCTTAAATCTTAAAGATGCTTACTTCCTATTATCAGTTAATAAAGCTGATAGAAAGAAGTTATGTTTCTTATGGAATTCCCAACTATATGAATTCAATGTTCTTCCTTTTGGGCTTTGCACTGCTCCCTTTGTGTTTACTAAATTACTAAAACCAGTTTTACAATTTCTGCGTTCTTCTGGTTATATTTCAGTAATTTTTTTTTTGATGATTTTCCTTGTATTGGTGTTAACTACCAAGAATGTTTTAATAATTTTACTTTTACTAAAAATACTTTAGAGTCTCTAGGTTTGTTGATTAATTGGGAAAAAAGCCAACATGTACCAAGGACATATTGTAAATTTCTTGGATTTATGTTTACTACTTCCAACATGACAATTTATTTAACACAAGAAAAGACAATAAAAATTAAATTTGGGCAAAAAGTTTATTTCTCAAAAAAAAAAAAAAATGTACTATCAGACAGCTGGCTCAATTTACTGGTATTCTTAACTCAGCATGTCCAGCTGTGAGTTATGGTTGGATTTATACCAAGCTGTTGGAAAGAGAAAAGTTTTTGGCACTTAACTACACTGATAATTACAACAATAAAATGTCTTTAGGTCCCCATCTGACTATAGACTTTAAATGGTGGTTTAATAATACTCACCTATATAAATTGTCTCGTGACATATGGCAGTGGTGTGAAGACCGCAATATATTTATTTTTGCTTCTTATATAAGATCCGCTGATAATGTTGTTGCTGACCAGGTCTCGCGAAAACTCTCATCGGGCATGGAGTGGGCTCTTGCAGATTATGCATTTAAACAAATAACATACACATTTGGCACACCAAATTTTGATCTCTTCGCAAGCATACAGAATCACAAATGTGAGAGGTATGCTTCGTGGAAGCTTGATCCCCAATCTGAAGTTGTGGCTGCATTTACCTTTAATTGGAAAGAGTTAAAATTTTATGCCTTCCCACCATTCAGTCTTATCACTAAGGTGGTACATAAATATATAACTGATAATGCTGAAGGTATTTTAGTAGTTCCATATTGGCCTTCCCAATCATGGTTCCCACTATACCGAAAGCATATAATTTCACAGGTGTTATATTTACACCCTCAACCAAATTTGTTACTTTCTCCTTTCAGAGAATCTCACCCACTCCATGCAGATCTTACCTTGGTGACAGCGAGATTATTAGGCAGTCATTCGAAAAGCGAGGTGTCCCAAATTCGTCTCTAAATTTACTTATGGCATCCCTATCGAAAACAACATTAAGTCAATATAATTCTGCCCTTAAATCTTGGTGGATTTTTGTGAAAATAACAGGTTTGATTATTGTAATGCAAATATAACCCAAGTAATATCATACTTGACAGAAAGTTTTGAATCTGGAGCTAGCTACAGCACCTTAAATACCTCTAGATCGGCTCTAGCATGGTTTTAGGCACAAATGTAACATCTAATGACTGTATTACTAGATTATTAAAAGGAGTATTCAGGCTAAGGCCATCCACTCCCAAATAGGACATTACTTGGGATACCATTATTGTTATTAATTACTTGAGCCAATACTATCCATATGATAATGTAACTCTACAGGACTTATCATATAAAACCATAACACTTTTGGCTATTGCTTCTGCACAAAAAATGCAGACTCTGAGTCTTATTAAAGTTACAAATATAACTATTAATGAATCTAACATAATAATTAGGGTTGATGACCTCATAAAGACTTCTAGGCCTGGGTCCTTTCAACCACTTGTTATACTTCCTTACATAAAAGAAAACCCAAAATATGCCCGGCTCTTAAAATATCTTAGAACAGACTACTAATAATTTGTTTATAAGCTTTAGAAAACCTCACAAAAAGGTAGGCTCCCAAACACTGGGGCATTGGGTAAAACTTAGCTTACAAAACAGTGGTAGACACTTTAATATTTGGTGCACACAGTACTCGCCATGCGTATACTTCTGCAGCGCGGAGGAAAGGAATTAGTTTACAAGTGGTTCGGAGGACTGCGGGCTGGAGTGATTCCTCAAACATATTTTTAAAATATTATAATACGAAAACGCGGATTTTGTAAAAACATTATTTTCCTGAAACTTGGTCTGTGCAACCAAAGTTTTAGGTAACTACATTGTTTCGATTAAAAATCAATATAGTACTTGGATAATTTTCAAATTTTTTTATAACTTTAAACATCTGCTTGTAATGTAATCGTCTTCGTAGGGATACGAAGTATAATTTAGAATTAAACGAACTTACTTGGTGAAGTTCGATTCTAATTATACGAGTATCACGAAGAAGACGATTACCTAGTTCCCTCCTAACCCTTTAATATTTATTTTTACCAATTATTTTATTTTTTCAAAATTTTGAAATTTTAGTATATACTTTAAACGTAATGGTGCGGGGGCGCTACGGCATCGGTAAGGAGCGGGTGTGAGCGAGACAGACACCTTTTTTCTGTTTGTCTCTGTTCTGTAAAAATGTGACAACGACCGGCACCATACAACGTACTGCTGCTTGAAATGCAATCGTCTTCTTCGTGATACTCGTATAATTAGAATCGAACTTCACCAAGTAAGTTCGTTTAATTCTAAATCTATACTAATATTATAAAGCTGAAGAGTTTGTTTGTTTGTTTGTTTGTTTGTTTGAACGCGCTAATCTCCGAAACTACTGGTTCGAATTTAATAATTCTTTTTGTGTTGGATAGTCCAGTTATCGAGGAAGGCTATAGGCTATATAACATCACGCTACGACCAATAGGAGCAAAGATATAGTGGTAAATGTGTAAAAAACGGGAGAAATTATTTCATCTTTAAAGCCTTCCGTTGCGTGCGCCGTGAAAACGGTTCAAGATACACAAAAAATATGTATTAAAGAATAATCTAAATATATATAACTCAAAGGTGACTGACTGACATAGTGATCTATCAACGCACAGCCCAAACCACTAGACGGATCGGGCTGAAATTTGGCATGCAGGTAGATGTTATGACGTAGGCATCCGCTAAGAAAGGATTTTGATAAATTCTACCCCCAAGGGGATAAAATAGGGGATGAAAGTTTATATGATAAAAAAATAACTATTCCACGCGGACGAAGTCGCGAGCACAGCTAGTAATATATAATTTACCATTAAAAAGTATCTAAATTTACCGAAAAAGGCTAGTTTGCGTTTTGAACATTTTAATAACTTAACGGTAGCATTTTATCTCAACATTAATTCAAAAGTATTCTCAAATGTATAAACTACCTCCTCCGATATTTGCAACATTTTTATATTTATTCCTAATATTTTAAATAATTATTTTTTCGAAATAAATCCCATATCCGCCATACATTTTGAATATTACGCGATGAACGCGTTCGAAAATTCAGTCGACCACGAGAGCTCGGAGTGGGGCCACGTCTCTTTGCGGAGCCGTGCCACGTGACCTGTCTGAGGTGTATATTCACAAAGCGTGGCGAAGAAAAACAAAATAAGTAGATTTTTGGAATAATGAGAATTTATTAGTACGGAATAAAATTTATACAATAAAATATTTGAAAAAATGGAAACATTAAAAGTCAGACATTATAAATTAAATAAAAGTAGCAGTACCTACTGCATGCAAAAATAAATTAATTAAAGATGGGGCTTCGCTCGTTTTGAAAATAAACGTATTTTTAAGTAACTTTAGTATTACAATTTTGATATTTGTAATTCAAAATACTCGTTGTAACGTATTTTGAATTTTAAATGGCGACTTCGGTTGTTTGGAATTAAATGTCATTGTACTCGTTTTTAAGTAATTTTACCTGGTCAAGTTCGATTTTTACAGTTAGTTTGAATTTAATGGTGGCGGCTTCGCTCGTTCGTTAAAAATAGACATTACACTCGTTTTAAAGTAACTTTAGTAGTCAAAATCTGAATTTTGTAATTATTTTGAATTTAAAGATGGCGGCTTTGCTCGTTTGAAAAAATGAGACATTATATTCGTTTTTAAGTAATTTTACCAGGGCAAGTTCGATTTTTATAGTTATTTTGAATTTAATGGTGGCGGTTTCGCTCGTTCACTAAAAATAGACATTATACTCGTTTTAATGTAACTTTAGTAGTTAAAATCTTATTTTTGTAATTATTTTGAATTTAAAGATGTTGATTCGATTAAAAATAATTGTATATCCAAAAAATATGTAAAAAATATAATATAATTTTAAATCTGACATCGTTCCACATCTATAAGTACCTAATTTAGGTAACGGTGGTGGTGTCGATTGATTTCTGTAACGGACATATAGGTACGCTTACCTATTTAATAAGTATGTTATAAAATATAACGCCTGATTTCGGTGTAGACATATACCATAGGCTACGACGAGGTGGGATTACAAAACCCCTCCGCTGGGTAACCCTGGGGCCGTCTAGGCGGTCTCGGGCGTCGTAAGGCACCCGTGATGATATGTGTATTATAATTTTGTAAAAACTCGTCAATATAGTTCTTACAGTAGCTTAAGATTTGTTACGTGTATTTAAAAAAAAAAACACGTTTTAGGTAAAAAAAAAACAAAGGCTCTAATGCCCGATTTCACTTTAAATTGCATGGCAAATATGTCAAAATTGTTATTTAGGGATCGTTGGTGATATCACAAACAGTTGTCGTGGTGTCGACAACACTTATTCGTATGACACTGTTGTGATGCTATGGAGAACCGTTTTTTTTAAACGGCCTCAGGGGTTAAGTCACTGCGCTACTGATAGCAAGGTTAAGCAAATGACAACAAGCCGGACCTGGGATGGGTGACCGCTTTAAACCATACCATAGGCGTAATGAGGAAGGGTTAATCCCTCCGCCGGGTACCACCCTGAGGCCGTTTTTATGATACCGGATGAAAAATATCTAGTTGATAATTGTTTTCGATTCAGTATGTTTACAAGGCATGGATATGGTCGGTGAAGAAGTTGGTCGCCTTGGTGGCTCTCTTGTATGGCAGATAATGATTGACAGGTCAATGGAATCAGCTAACCACCTAGTCTTACACTAGTTGGTTATGTAGTGTGTGTTCGGTTCGGTAGTAATTTTCATATTAAGATTTCCATTCCATCGTGTCTAAGTTCAATTAATATTTGTCGTTATTTTGTTAATGAATAGCTGCCTAACCAAACGCACTCTAAGACCTCATTGTTAAACTTTTTTTTTTTTTTTGACTATTCATAAATATCTGTAAAGATTTACATGAAATAAATGATTTTGACTTTGACTTTGACAATAGTTTGTATTTTACGGAAATCATATTATGGACATAGATATTTATTATGAGAGATATATTTATTTTAAATCATACAAATAAATAAGTCTTCTCTTAGTTGAATTAAAACCAACGTATCGTTTGTGTAAAAATACCTACTTCTTTCAACCAAAGCTATATGCGGCGGGTTATGTATATACGAGTACACAGCGAGTCGTATCATCCAAAACAACAAATAATAGGAAAAGGAAATGGAATAAGGAGCCTATCTAAGGAACAATATAAAAAGCATATGTGGCGCGTCTTGTATTTCAAAATGAATATGAAAACTGAATTTACAGCCCTAAAGTTAGTCGAAAACGAGTATAATAACGACTTTTTACACCATGAACAGGGCCGCCATCTTGAATTTCAAATATATATATTTATATTATTGAAGCACGACATGTCATTGTGATCTATCTGGTGGTAAGCAGACCTACAAAGTCCATGAATGGGGTCAATCAATAATTGTTCATAAACAATATTGATCGCTCCCTCTATGCCGGCTAAATGATGCGATTGCGAATTACGACAATAACGAATTGCATTAATAATAATAATTATAATAATATTTAATTATATCAGCAATACAATGTACACACTAAGTAAACACTTGTGTCGTGACGAGTGATTTACATTACAAGTTGTTTACAACAGTTTACATGCATACTTGCCTACCTACCAAAATGGTTATAGTACATTACTGCCGCGGTCTATAATGACTACTTTGCTGGTCGCGCTGATGATGGCCGACAGCGCAGCTCCAGGCCGACACAGCGCGGGCAGCGTGCAGCACTTGATGGACGACCTGAGATATACAGCGAGGACAGCAAGGGCTGCAATGATGGCCAAGCTGGAAGACCATGAGCGTAGCTAGGCTAGCTCGAGGCAATCATAGCGTGACCAGCGAAGCAGTCATAGTGAGCCAAGGCTTGTATAGTGCTTTACTCAAAAGTGCAAGTACCTAATCTAAATAAAACCAACAAGTCATTTAAATTAAAAATATATATTAATTTGTAACTTCTTTGTTTTGTTTTTAGCAATGGTAGTTGGAACTATACAGCCAAATATGGAATAAAATATTTTTGTACCTGTCTCTATAAATACAAACAGCTATGTTTTGAATAAAATCTTTGAGATGGAGGGTAGAAGGGAAATAGGCCTGTAGTTGGAGGTCACCTTTTTGTTGCCACCTTTGTAGATTGGATCGCTGGGAGCGCGCGCGGTGGGGCGCTACCTGCTCGCCGGCTGAGGCCCTATGGATCGCTGGGAACGCGCGCGGTGTGGCAGTGCCATGTCAACTAGAATAAAAGGCAAACACCTTTTCGTCTGGTCAGGACATATGTGATTCTCTAAACCCGCTGCTTGCTATGACACTACAAGTCACACTTCACCTTTCTGTGAACGCGGGCGACTACATTTATAATGTTGTCGGCAGTGAAGGGCCAGTATTGCGTCTGTTACGTGATTGGGAAGAGCCCAGGCTCCAAGTGACAAAATACTCCCTATTTTATACGTTACATGGAGCTGTGTGTGTCTTTTCACAGAACTTACTTTTCTAAATCCAAAATCATTAACTACCGGCCTATCTCAATATTGAATGTCTTTAGTAAGGTTTTGGTAAAAACTAGTTTAGATTCGATATACCCTGTCATAGTTAGAGGTATTCCCGACGCCCAGCATGGCTTTGTGCAAGGCCGACCCACTACATCAAATCTAGCGGAATTTATGTCCTATGTAACTTCTGCTATGGACAAACGCAGTCAGGTTGATGTGATCTATACTGACTTTGAAAAAGCTTTCGACAGGGTTGATCACGTCATCCTGCTGCGCAAGTTGCAGCATCTTGGTATTTGCGGCGATCTGTATCGTTGGGTTTGCTCCTATCTGGACAATAGATCTCAAGCATTGCGTACCGGTATTTATAAGTCTGGATTCGTGAATAGTTTCGTTATTAGTTTCGTGTTTAGTAATAGAATGATTTCGTGAAGGTTTGACTGGTAGAGAATGCCTAGCGGCATTAAGTCCGCCTTTGTATTTTGTATGCAATAAAGATTTAAATAAAAAAAAATAAAAAAAATATATACCGTCTGGAGTGCCTCAAGGCTCTCATTTAGGGCCTTTATCCTATAATGCATAATTTGTATTACACGAGGTAATACATACCCACTATGGAGGACCGGAAGGTAGTTTCAAAAAAGATGATTTATTATTAAGAGCGGCGGAGCGGGTTAATGCGCATTAACTCGCTCCGCACCGCCGCTCTTAATAATAAATTAATATAAAAGGATTTACGAACAATTAAACTTGTTAAAGTGTATTTTCTGTGTTTTTGTGAAGTTCTGTGTGTCATAAATAATTGTTTAGCCCTTGGAAGGGGCTGGACATAGCCCCATTGGATTGCCCTTGCGCACCTCGTGCGAGGGCCCTAAAATTACCATCTCTGGAAGCTGTCACAGCAGTGAGGACCTTCCCCTAATTTTCCTTCTCTTAATTTCATTGTATTCCATCTAGCCTGCAAATTAGTTTTTTACCTACGGTACACATTTAGGTCACCGTTCTGGACAGCCTATACAGTCCACAAAACGCGCCACCAATTTCTAATAGGCCGCACAAAAATCACAGGACAAAACACTATTCACAATAAAATAATTATATAAAATGGTATTATATTATTTATCCAAACAATTAACCACCATTTTACTTAACCCCTTTTTTTGACTGACATGTCATAATGACCACAGATTAGCGTCCATGGACTATTATCAAAATCGAACACCGATGATGTAATCACAAGAATAACAATATAAAGGCATTTAAAAACAAAGCCAATCTGTTTAGATCCAAATTACAAACAAAGTAAGCAAAAGACTAATTAAAATGTATGTTGGAGTATAGCGCTTTACGGTTGAGAGGTATGGACTTAGACACAGAAAGATACAGAGGCTGGAAGCGTTTGAAATGTAGTGTTGGAGAAGAATAAAGAGAATCAGCCGGGCAGAGAAGACGAATAAAAAAGTGTTGACAATGGTAAACGAGAAAAGATCATTATTGGAAGTAATAGAAAACAGAAAGGGGCAAAATGTTTAGGCACTTGATACGTAAAGACGCTTCTCGAAAAACAATAATAGAATGAAAAAGTTGGAAGAGGAAGTTGAGGAGAAGATACATAGATCAAGTAAAAGACAAATTAAGTGTCACTTCGTACAGGAGGTGAAGACGTTGGCCGAGAATGGGCAGGAGTGGCGATTGCTCCACCGACAAGAGCCTAGCTCTTAAATTTAAGAAGAAAGAAGAAAAGTATAAACAATAAGTAGAATATATAATAAACATGTAGAGATGCATACTGACTTGCATGAACCGGTGGCAGTCCTGCGCGTCGGCGTCCTTCACCATGTCCTTGAAGCAGTCGGCGAGCGCGGCGCAGTCCTCGCAGCGCAGGATGCGGGCCCGGTGCCGCTGCAGCAGCGCCAGGCACACGCGGAACAGTACCTTGTCGCCCTCGTATAGCAGCGCGTCCCACACGCGCAGCACCGTCTCCACCGGCAGCACCTCCGCGAACAGGCACACCAGCCACTTGGTGGCCAGCACGGCCCACGGCAGCCCCAGCCGCAGCACGTGCTCGCGCACGGCCGGCAGCCTGCGCCGTACCAGCTCGTCCAGCACCTGCATGTCCACCAGCAGCCCGCTCATGCTGCTGCTGTAGTAGTCGGGCAGGATGCGCTCCACCAGCGCCTTCAGCAGCCAGAACGACGTCTCCTCGCTCTTGGTGCACAGGAACAGCAGCCCTGCGGCACACAGCACACGTCACCCCGGGTCCCCGCGCGCACACAGCACACGTCACCCCGGGTCCCCGCGCGGCGCCTCGCGCTTGCTTACTCACCTGCGATGTAGTTGAGCCCCTGGCAGTACCCCACCGCCCTGTTGTGGTGGGCGTATGCTATCAGTATGTTGAACAGGTGCATCTGGTGGTTCGCTTCTTTGGTGAAATAAATATTATCTGGGAACGTCCTGGGAAGATCCGTCTTCACCAGGTCTACTAGTTCTTTCTCAAACGGCCCGTCGAGAATTTGGTGGTACAGATCAGGCGATTCCTGTTTCATAACTTCGGCTCGGGATATCGCCATCCACACGGCTGGACGATGTTCACCTGTTTCAAACACAAAGAGGTTAACAGCAGGCTCTCAAATTCATGTTTTAATGTCGCTAATAAAAAGTGGAATGCATTGCAAACATTAGTCTTTACTCTAACCTATAATACCGGCTTCTTTATTATACAATTAAAATATACAAGTATTAAGCGGAATGCATTGCAAGCATTAGTCTTTACTCTAACCTATAATACCGGCTTCTTTATTATACAATTAAAATATACAAGTATTAAGCGGAATGCATTGCAAGCATTAGTCTTTACTCTAACCTATAATACCGGCTTCTTTATTATACAATTAAAATATACAAGTATTAAGCGGAATGCATTGCAAGCATTAGTCTTTACTCTAACCTATAATACCGGCTTCTTTATTATACAATTAAAATATACAAGTATTAAGTGGAATGCATTGCAAGCATTAGTCTTTACTCTAACCTATAATACCGGCTTCTTTATTATACAATTAAAATATAAAAGTATTAAGCGGAATGCATTGCAAGCATTAGTCTTTACTCTAACCTATAATACCGGCTTCTTTATTATACAATTAAAATATACAAGTATTAAGCGGAATGCATTGCAAGCACGGAATAAATAATACAAGTGGAAATGGTATACAACACCAAATGTATCAGAACCAATGTCGCCAAAATCATATATCTATAAGTGTTGAATCTATAACTGTATCGTCCTGATTGGTTACAAAAATACACAGTAATTTTAAACACTATAGACTATTAAATAAGATTTAATTTAATGTATCAAAAAATCATGACATCTAGTTTCTAGTAGAAATAATATGTCTAAACACTCTGCTAAAAAGGTTCTGCTATTAGAACACAGGTGGCGTGATTTAATCAATATCCGATTAATTGTTTTATGTAGTCGGCATAAGGCCTAATATAGTTTATAATGCCAAAGTCTGTTTGACTATTCTAGAACTTTCTATGCACAAAATATAATAATTCAAGGGCGGGACATAATAAAATATTGAAAGTATTGATATCGATGTTTTTTTTTAATTTAATGTGTGTAGTAAATTATATTTTTTAAATGTTAGTAAAAATATTTTAGATGGGAGTAAGGCCTGGGCGGTGGAAACGAGACCGGTCCGACCGATCCAAGCCCAAATCCAAAATCATGACTAGTCCCTTGACAATTTTTGCATCTGTATGATGCAAAAACTGTCAAGGGACTAGTCATGATTCGATTTTAGTCTGTGGGTTTACCGGTTTTTGAGATTACTAATCGTTGTAGTAATATCAAAAACCGGTTATTGCCGAGGTAGTAGTTTTCTTACACAGGATGTGGTTACAAAACGCGCGGCTGATTTTATAAAAAGTGACATGGTTTTTAAAATACTCGTAAAGAAAATTCGTTTTCGTCGTCGCTTATTTCGTAACCGCATCATTTAGCCGGCATAGTGGAAGCCCATTCATGGACTATGGGGGTATGCTTACCACCAGGTAGATACAGTCACATGACGTCTTATAATCTATTACTTAGTCTTCCTCATTCATGGAGTCTGTAAACCTGCTTAATAAAAGGTAGGTAAAGTCACATGACACGCTACCCACCTGTTCGTAAGCAGGTCAACAGGTTCCATAAATGGGGACGATTGATATTATAAGAGCAGGTCATGTGACTCTGTGCCTACTTGTTGGTAAGCAGATCAACTGAGTCCATGAATGGAGACGACTGATATTATGAGAGCAGATTATGGACTCTGCGTCTGGTGGTAAGCAGACCTACAAAGTCCGTGAATAGGTGTTCACGGACTTTTAACTTTTAACATTAATCGCTCCCATTATGCCGGCTAATTGATGCGGTTACAAAACAAATAAATTTACAATTACGATTTAAATAAAACTGTGAAAATGCACAATTATATTTCATTTTATGTGACATTTTTTTTATTCTCTTCGCAAATATTGAAAAATAAAACGAATAGACGTTATTTTTAATTACCGTTTATTGTTCATTAGATATAAGATTAAATTATACTGGGTGATATTTTTACCAATGTTAATAATATTTTTAGGCATTCAAATTGTATTAGTTACAATAAAAAAAGTAGGTATTTAAAAAAGAAAAAATTAAAGAAAAGTTGTCATAACATTATATTAAATATTTTTCACGTTTCAATTATTTTTTTCCCGCTGCGTCAATCCACTTTTCTTTAATGATAGGATCAATAGGAAATCTTAAAAAAAATTTCGCCGAAAAAAAAATTATTTGATTAAATAAACGTCTGATAGAAAGGTCAGGTGACAAGAGGGCCGGCAGTTATTTCTGCCAACGCATTAGTTTGGCTATTCAGCGTGGAAACGTTGCCAGCCTTCTTGGCACTATCCCTGACGGGCCATCTTTAAATTTAGAAGATATTTTTTATTTATAGTCTTAATAATAGTATATATTATATTTAAAATGTTAAAATTAATTAAAATAAAGTCCAGCAATTAAATAAAAAGTCGATATCCTCATTTAAGTATATACGACATTTTTGTTTTAAATTGAGATGATTATCGCAATACCTTAATTATTGCGATGAAACAAGAAAATAATCTCAAATACAAAATAATATAACGATAAAAAAATATATCGATTTTTTTAATAAATATACTTTTCCCAGCTCTAATTTAGTAGCGAGTAATTGTATAAGAATGAATGTGTCATTATTTACATTTATAGAAACAAACTCGACCTTAGTGGTAATGAAATAAAGTCCATTATAATATGTATAGCTCTCAAATAGAAATGCATTACGATTTTATATTAAATTAATTAGTATATGAACTTACCGATGATAAGATACACCACCATTTAAATCATTTTTATATCGATTATCGTTTTTACACTGCAATACAGCTTAATAAGGCATATTTACGAAGTTTTATGCAATTTTATTATCCAGAAAATGGATAACGTCAGTGTGGCATAGAGGACACAACTAACCGCAAAAAAAATGGTATTTGCGGATCAGCGCAAACGACTGGAACAGGAGCCACGCCCACATCACACTTCCACTTGTTTTATTTATTCCGTGATTGCAAGCATTAGTCTTTACTCTAACCTATAATACCGGCTTCTTTATTATACAATTAAAATATACAAGTATTAAGCGGAATGCATTGCAAGCATTAGTATTTACTCTAACCTATAATACCGGCTTCTTTATTATACAATTAAAATATACAAGTATTAAGTGGAATGCATTGCAAGCATTAGTCTTTACTCTAACCTATAATACCGGCTTCTTTATTATACAATTAAAATATACAAGTATTAAGCGGAATGCATTGCAAGAATTAGTCATTACTCTAACCTATAATACCGGCTTCTTTATTATACAATTAAAATATACAAGTATTAAGCGGAATGCATTGCAAGCATTAGTATTTACTCTAACCTATAATACCGGCTTCTTTATTATACAATTAAAATATACAAGTATTAAGTGGAATGCATTGCAAGCATTAGTCTTTACTCTAACCTATAATACCGGCTTCTTTATTATACAATTAAAATATACAAGTATTAAGCGGAATGCATTGCAAGTATTAGTCTTTACTCTAACCTATAATACCGGCTTCTTTATTATACAATTATTATTTTTTTTTTTATAAGAGCTCAGCATGTGACCTTGCATCCACCTGATGTTAAGCAGTATGCAATGTCCAGGAATGATAGCAACAAGCGGATGCATACAGGTGCACCGCTGGTTGCCATCATTATGCCGGCTTCAGATGCCTATTCAAGCTTCCTTTAAAGGACTCTAGGTTATAAGAGGAAGGAAACACGCAAGCTGGTAGGGCATTCCACATTTTAATAGTACGGCTGATGTATGAATCGCCAAAACGTTTGGTACGAGTTGGTACATCCGCCACGGTATACATATGCATTTTGCAACCAGTGCGTGTTGTCCTGTAACGGAAAGGGGAAGGGGGAATAATGTTGAAAAGCTCTTCAGAGCACTGTCCATGGTATAGGCGGTAAAATACGCTCAACGATGCCACATCCCTGCGAAGCTGCAACGGCTCCAAGGTTTTATTGAGCGTTTCGTCTCCAATAATTCTAGTCCCTCGCTTCTACAGGGTATCGAGAGCAGATAACAGATACTTGGCAGATCCGTCCCAAAGATGCGAACAGTATTCCACACACGGTCGAATTTGAGCCTTATATAGCATTATTCTTAACCTGGGTGTGAAAAACCGACGCACCTTATTTATGATGCCAAGATTTTTTGAAGCTGTTTTTGCAATGCTCTCGATATAATTGCGGTAGTTAAGATCGGAACGTATATCTAAACCAAGGACATTGAGGGATGGTAAAGGCGATAGCTGGGTGCTCTGAAGAGAAGGGAAATGAGTAAAAGGGGATTTTTTCGCCGTCATTACACAACATTGTGTTTTGCTCGGATTAAATTGGACCAAGTTTCTCGAACCCCAAGACGAAACCTTTAGCAGGGTTTGATCCAACTCACTTATCAAAACCTTTCTGAATTCCTCTGTTTGGACGCGGTTAGGTGGACGTTGACGTAAAATATACAAGTATTAAGTGGAATGCATTGCAAACATTAGTCTTTACTCTAACCTATAATACCGGCTTTTTTATTATACCTACAATTAAAATATACAAGTATTATTTAGACATTTTTTATTTTCATCATCATCATTACTATAATTTCTTCCAGAAATTAATGTTTTTATAATTTGTATCTCCAAAATGTTTTTCTTTATTATTCAGTAAACAAAAAACTAAAATCTGCAAAGTAATTAAACAAAAGTATATTATAAAACCAAATATGTATAGTTCGAAAGATAATTTTAAGATTAATAGTATTAGGTTATTAATAATAATTCGCGGGAAAATACGGATTGTTTGACATCTGTCAAAGATTAACAATAAAAATTCACCTCCAACGCGATGCTAAAAATGTTAACATTTCGCAAAAAAAACAACTAACGTCAGATGTTGGTATTTATCGATATTTTTTCCAAAAAAAACGTCCAATGCTAGCGCCGCGCTAACCAGCTAACAAAACGCACCCTAATTATGTAACATATTTATAATATATTTTTTTAATTGTCACTGTACAAAGTTAGCATTGTCCGACGAGGTGAATTATTCCGAATAGCCTCTAGATCTCCTAAACTATTGTGCGTAGAGGCGCGCAATATATTGGTGGTTCGTTGTCTGCTTTCCTGTAAATGCCACTGCAGCATTCCGACGGCAAATAAAAGCTAATGCAATGCTGGTCGGAATTGTTCTTTAACTTTGTCTAGCAAGATAAATGTATATTATTATTGTCACGTTAGCTTTTATAATAGTTATTGTTTCGTTATACTTAGTTAATAAGATATCATGCTACTATTCTGTTTGCTTTAGGTATTTCATTAATATTATTTTTTAGGATATCACAGACATTTTTTGTGTGCTTAATGGAATGTCAGCACACAAACCAGTAAATATATTTTATAAAAGAAAAAAGAATAATAATTTATAAGTTAGTTTACATAACGCTGGTTCTTTAGGAACTCGTCATGATGAATTTATTACGGTCATGGAGCGACACGACGCGACGCCGATGTAGTGGCCATCAATGAGAAATATTGAAACCATCCATACCATTCAGTTTTGCGATTCCTTGTACACCCAAACGAGTATTCTTCCCTGCCATGACTACAGACTCGAAGTCCCACAGCACCGGCGAAGGAAAAAATTGTGATGAACAAAATCACAAATATATAATTATATCTAGATTTTTCTTGCGAATTATTCTAGGTACACTATTTTACGGCTATGGGTCAATAACCTATTAATATTTGCAGTGTAAATTAATTATTAAATAAAACATGTTATTCGGTAACCATAGAGAGATATATTCATATGACGGTAAGTAACAATTGACACATTGATGTTAAGGGTACTGTAGGCAGAATAATTATAAATTCAACAAACTACTTTAGATTTAAGCTCGGTGCACCCGAAAACCAGCGCAAGTTAGTCATGTACTAACTTGTATAAGCCGAGGGTGTTTTCTTTTCGTCAATAGAATAATAATTATGTTTACTTAAGATGTCTATGTTTAATATCTATGTTACCTTTAATGTCATGTAATTGTTATTTTTAATTTTATAATGTTTTATTGGGTTGTCGGTCATTTAGGCCCGTAAAATTTGGACCCGCGGGCCCAAATGACTTATACCATTTTCCATTAGCGCTGTGCGACCTCAACTGAACTTTATTGTGTCAGTGCAAGAGTCGCTATTTATTTAATTGATTTTTCGGAGTAGAACATCTCATTTGTACTATTATTTCTTCTGTGGCATAGGGTATGTGCGAGAAGCCGGGAAACAAAACTAGTCCAGGATTCTCACACGGGTGCGATACGCACCGCTATAAAAACGTTTAAAAATAATTTACTGAATGGTGGCTCTTGTGGTAACTTCAGCGACGAGTTCCCTGGGTACCCAAGGAATGCAATATCTTCGTTGTCTTCTGAACCACTAACAAGCCACGCAATTACTATTCAGACATATAACAATACTACGTTGCACAAATTTACAACGCGACAAATCTGACAATTATTTGTGGGCCAACGAAACACTACACAACAAATAATTTACAATATTTAATAATCTAGAAAGCCGCACAAAAACTCTACAAAACCATCTCTTTTTGCTGTCAATGTACCACAGATTAAAACGTCCATAGAGTATTATCAATACCGAACAGGGTACATTTAAGTCCTTTTTTGTACCCTAAAGGAACATCTGTCTCTTTTCGCCAAATATTAAATCAAGAAAGATAGAATAAGACAGACCATTCTTGAGTGAAAGTGGAGTGGAAAACAGGACTTAGAAGACGGGGATTAATTCTAAATTTTCAAGAAAATTCTTCTTTTTGAAAACATTGGGAGATTGTACCGTATTGTTACCGTCACACGCTGTACTATATCCCTGTCCCCAGCAGCAAACAATAGCACCGCTTCTATTAAGGCTATTCCCGACCAGTTTATTCAAACAAAATTGAACTTTAAGAGGCTGCCCTAGAGGCGTTTGGCGAAATGCATAACTGTTGCGGAAACTCAGTTTCACGACAGGGTGGCTGAAAACCGTGAAAACATAGTCCTTAATAAAGTAATAATAAAATGCGGGTATCAAACACCCAATCCCAATGAGATAGCGCCGAGCAGAGCGCACAAGTGGGCGTGGCACTATTCCCATTGGAATAATTATTGTAAAGTTATGAATATTATTGCCGTAAATATGTATAACATGGTGTTTAGGGGTAGGCAGGTGTTGCCGCCCCTATGTGCGTATAAAGCCCTATTGGTATCCCCAATGTATATAAAATAAGAAAACTTGTTGTATGAATAATTTGTGTTTCTCATGCGAATCCTATGTGATTGAAGTATGATTCATGTTTATAATATGTATCACGACCTGTTGCGTAAAAGGTTATTAGGAAAAAACAGTACCTCGGGGGATTTTAATATTGTTGGCCGGCGCCATACCAGTCGTTGGTAGAATGGTCGGCAACTCTCTAGGTCCGAACTTTGGATGCATGTAGCATTAACGAACAGATAGATAGGCTGTCTAGACCTACTTGGGCTAGGTCGAGTCCTAAGGGCCTCTAGGGAGGTATACACCCAGCATCCCCCCGACGACCCGATGCGTCTGGCCGGACGGCTTCGAAACCTAACCTGAATGGTTCTTATAGGTAGGTTTTTGGGCGCTAGCGGCCAGGTGTTTGTGTCACTATGTACATATTATTTACCAATATGTAGGTATTTTTGTAAATAAATATTTTGGCAAAAGGGTTTAACAGGCTGGCTGACTGGTACATGTAGGGTGCATAGGGCCGCCGGATTGTCACGGATTCGGCGGCGAAAATCGCACACCTGTTGGGGGTCCCATTGGAGTAGTCTTTTGCGCACAAGAGGCGTCATTTTCTCGGCTTTGGTATTCATACATACTCTACTAGCACAAGAAAAGGAGCTACTAGAGCTACGACACGGTTGTCGTAAGTTATGTAATGATGACTATTTTAGTATAAAAGATGCAGCATCTTAATATTTTTAAGCATTGTGTTGTTATTTTTTAAACTATAATAATAGGAACATAAATATTTTGAACTACGAACTTGTAACGGAAGGTCCAGTTCATATCTATCGTTAATTTTTTTTGCCCATGGTTGTAATAGGATTAGATAAAGCTTAAAAAACCCTTAAAACACAAAAAGTGGTAAAATTGGAAGGAACACCCTTAAATACTCTTTCTATGCTTGGACTTTAAAATTATATATATATATATATATATATATATAGGTATATACATCTGGTCTTATGGTTACGCCTCCTATACCCATCCTTTTCCTACCTATATGTTTTATTATACACTTACTCTTTGACACTACCCGCAATAAAAGAAGGCTCTCTTGATAGCCAATCAACGCCTCAGTCTTACGCGAGCTGTCGCCGCGAGCTGTCTCACGCGAGCTGTCACCGCTAGCTGTCTCCATTTTCGACCAGTCGAATGCGAACCCTCTCCGCGTATATCTGCGCACCGCACTTGCCGCTTTGTTCACACGTGTTTAATTAAAAACTACTGAACCGTCGATACGTTAAGGTGAAGTCTACAAAG
Source organism: Monopis laevigella (assembly GCA_947458855.1). Taxonomy (NCBI): domain Eukaryota; kingdom Metazoa; phylum Arthropoda; class Insecta; order Lepidoptera; family Tineidae; genus Monopis; species Monopis laevigella. The sequence goes on from OX381581.1 coordinate 183,634, forward strand.
TGACCGCCGCACCCGCTTCTCTTTTATGGATCGTGATATATGAGGATCTGACCAGCGCAGCTATTGAAGGAACCCAGCAGCCTACAGACCTAACACTCTTCAGGTGACACACCATCTTATTCATAGAAACTTATTGAACCCTTGAAGAACACTTTCGTTATGGAATGTTTTGTCTCTTTTACGTATATTAATTTTTGTTGCTAAATAAAAGAGTCAAAACCTTCTATAAAGGTTCGGCCAAACCAGCGCGGTGGCGGCCGCGGTGGCGATCAGTTACTGCAGTAGTACTTGTATCGACAGGTTTAAACCAAACGCGTTCAGCGGCCGCCCGCGCGATCCGTACAGAGTCTGCACGCGCGATCGCCAGTGTTGCCAACTTAGTGGATTTTCCACTAAAACTGGTTGTTTAGACCAGTTTTTCAACGGGAAAATTTTGTTTTAGTGGCTGGTGGTTTTTCTTAGTGGTTTTGTATCTTAATAAGGAATTTACAAAAATGCATAGGTAAATATATAATACTGAAAAAAGTAAAAATAAAAACAGATTCCTCTGCCATCTAGTATTAGAAACTAGGACTTCTAACTTCACTCGTATAGAGTTAATAGAAGAAAGCTAATAGAGGGTGTCTGTGTATAAGTAGATAACAAGCAATGACAAAATTCGTGAGTGGTGACTGGAAGGAGCCGGATTGGCTCAGCGGTTGAGCGCCTTGCCGCGACAGCGAGGTTCGTGGGTTCGAGTCCAACCCACCAGGATTATTTTCATTGCATTTTTATCTTTAAAAAAAATATATTTAAAAAAAGTAAGATTAAAATTGTTTTATTAAAATTACAATGTGTACTATTTTTTTTTGTAGATTTATACCCAAAATACGACTTTTTCTAGTGTATGGTACGATCGCTTAAAAAATAATATTGTTGGCAACACTATCGATCGCGTGTTTGGTGTGAACGGCTGAGATCGCCACTGCGGCCACCACCGCGGCCGCAGATTGATCGCGTTGGTCTGTGCGTGATCTTGAAGGACTCAATAAGTTTTTACGAATAAGGCCAATAATCTGGCCATAAGTACTGTTACAATTAAAAATATTAATGTCATTTTTATAAGATTGTTCATTGTGTTTTCTCATTTAGGCGCCAATACATTGAACAATATTTTGCGATATTAAAATGGAGTGGGGTGATAAAGAGAACAGAATCGCTGTGATTGCATTACACAAAGTAGGTATGGAGCCAAATGCAATTTTTAAAACTCTCCATACACTTGGTATTAGTCAAATGTTTGTGACCGGGTTATTAATAGGCACAATGAGACATCCTCTGTTTGTGACAGAAAAAGAACAGGCCGTCCACGTAGTTTTCGTATGAAAAAAGCGGTCAAAGCAGTAAGGAAGAGACAGAGACAATGTTCTTAGCAAACCATGGATTCACCGTGCGGGTGCCGGGTCCATCGCGTGGTTGAAAGGCAGGGGAATGAACTGCAGCATTCCCGGACTTGAGACCGCAAAGTTGGTTTAAAGGCCTTTTGAACTCTCATCTGCACTGTGTTCACTACCCTCGACAGAGTGCAACCGGCATTAGCCGACTTTATTTATTAAAAATTCTTTATTGTTCAAAATTGTACATAGGCGAGCTTAATGCCTTAGGCATTTTCTACCAGTGAACCTTTGAGAGAGTGAAATATACTTAGGGTGCAGAACTTTTAGAAAAAAAAGAAATAGATATAATTTGAACAATGGATGCATAACAATACTTAAACTACCTAAATACTGTATGTAATATAATAAATGTAATATATAAACATACCAAATAAAAATAGCCACGAGGATCTGGTTTAAGCGTTCAGCTAATAAGCAGTGAGCAAGCGTTTATATACTCCGATAGAAGGGGCTTATCTTATAGTCAGAGAAAGCAAATTGCCGGGTCTTAGTTATTTGGTGAGTGATTATACATTCAGTTAATAGTTACAATGCCCGCAGGATACCGAGGATCTACACTCTTGGTCTCTGCCGGTTCTTGGTTATTTGATGAGTGATTATACATTCAGTTAATAGTAACAAAGCCAGCGGGATACCGAGGTAGCAGCGCTCTCATCTACACTCTTGGTCTCTGCCGGGACTTGGATATTCTTCCCCGTTTTCCAAAGTCACAAACTATGTGTTGTATAGAACCAAAGATGGTACTAACTACTTTGCGTCCTTCGATTCTTTAACACATATTACTTAAGTATAGAGATTTTGCTGGCAAAATAAATAGGATATCAGTAGAATCTAGTAAGCAAACTGAAGGATTAGTGCGGGCAGGCGGGAGGACTTACTGGGAATGCCTTTGCGCACGTAGCGCTTGAGGGTGTCACCGCGGCGCACGGGGCGGCGCGCCAGCAGCGCGGCCCACTTGCGGGCGCGCGTCGCCAGCACCTTCAGGTACGCAGACATGAACTCCTCGTAGCTCTCATAGTCGAAGTCTTTGTTTCTCTCGAACCCATATTCGTCTACACAACTATAAATTATTTTAAAATAAACTGGCTTCGGTAAAGTATCCTTGGGTGAGTGTACAGCGTTAGCGAATCGAAATAATTGTAATGTTAAATTGGTAAAGTACCTACCTGAAATTTGAGCGGGACATATTTAATGTTTATATACCAATATTATATAATTGGTATTGCATTTTTAAATTGAAAAACATTTGGTCAGTCTTTTGCCGGACAATAAACATTCTGTCTCACCAAATCATTACATAGCCAGCCACCCACCAAATACTAAATTAACCTGACTATAACTTTACTTTTATTATCAACGTTTAAAATTAACTTTATAAACTTCACTCAACTTGTAACTTTAGAATTACATTCATGCGCGGTTGCCTTGTGGTTGCCTTCATACAGCAAAAACTTGCATAGGTTTGACGTTTTGACTAGAGGTGAGCGTTACGTAACGTAGATAGTAACAATAAAGTCGATATTTCTTAAATAACTAATAACGGTTATTATATTTGTAATAACTATTTAATTAAAAAAACGTAATTTAGAAAAAAAAACATAATATTGGTTTTTGAGTATTAAAGGCGTTAGATCTCATTATTTCCTTTAATTAGAGTACAAACAAGATAGGCTTACGACCGACGGTTGACGAGATAAATTGAAAAAACATTTTCGACCTTAATGACATTTATCGAGTACCTTTTTTTTTATTTCATTCGACTTATTAGAATTGTCAATAAGGTCAAAAATCCTTTAACAAAGCTGAAATTACTTTCATTGGCTAGATATCATCGATACCTATCGTTTAAGTACAAACACTTTGGGTCTAGGGCCAGGGGTTAATAAGTTACAATAAAAAAACGTTTTGACATGACATTTCGCCAGATTATACCAATGCCATAACTATGAGTCCAAAAACAAAATATAAGCCATGTGGATATAAGAGTTATTATCAAAACAAAAATTTAATACTTTTATTTAAAAAAAAAACAAAATAAAAACTAAAACAATATAATTTTTAAATACAACTACAAAAAACCTAGAAAGAATGCGTCACGGAACGTACCGCAACCAATCACCGCAATAGCGTGAACATCATTAACCACCTCGTCGGAGTGCAACGACGATATTTTAAAAACCGATACAAGTAAAAGAAACTAAAACGAGGATAGCAACAATAACTCAAAAAAAACACAACGTCAAAAAACCTTAGAACGAATGTGCAACCAATCACGAAAAAACTACTATAACAAAAATCACTAAATAACACAATCACGTGTAGTAACAATAACCACCACGTTACAAGAGTTTCCATCGTTACAAGTTACAACCGTTTCAAGCGTTTCAACAGTGATATCCATATAGATAGGTACATTTGTTCCGTTCGTTTCAATCACAAGTTGTGGAATGTCGGCGAGCAGCGACATAGCGCAAAGCGGTGATATAATGAACTAAGTAGACAAATTTATAACAACTACTACAGAGAGATGGCGCTAATAAATTAAATAATGCAGAATATAAGTAGTGTGTGGTCAATAATACTTTATTTGTCTTTTGGATGTTAAAGTTAAAAATTGATTAAAATAAAAACACATGTAAAAATCATAATAATTATATTATTATATAATTATTATGATTTATTATGATATATAAAGTGCTCCAATTAATAAAAATTAATATGCATATACATATCGAACTTATATCTAATTAATGTACCTATTATATATATACATACTAATTCAAGCTAATTATGTATTACTATTGCAACCTTAAAACTAAATTACAGGTTAAGCCTACTTACTAATATAGCTAATAAAATTGTAATAAATACGAAATAAAATCATGGTATATGTATATATGTGTATACATATCTATACTATCTATACTAATATATACTAATCTATACTAATCTATACTTCTATACTATCTAAACTAATATTATAAAGAGGAAAGATTTGTATTTTTGTATTTTTGTATGTTTGTAATGAATAAACTCAAAAACTACTGGACCGATTGCAATAATTTTTTCACCATTAGAAAGCTGCATTATTCAGAAGTAACATAGGCTATATAATATCACGCTAGGTCCTATAGTTGTGGAGCAGTAACCAAAAATGTTTTAAAAACGGGGGAAAAGTATCGTTTCTGAGGCCTTCCGTGGCGTGCGCTGAGCATATAGTTAAAGTTATACAAACCCGTGCGAAGCCGGGACGGGCCGCTAGTACCTACATATATGTATGTTATTCTATCATTTAATATATCATACGCAAATGTTTTAATTTAATAATATATCTGTCCTTTGTAATACTAGTCAATGTGTAAACAGTATTATTTAGTATTTTTGTAACGTACTGAATAGCTCACAGCATGCCTCATTCATTAATTTCATTGTAGCTGGAACAATACTAACCGGTTACTAGCGCCAATCCATCTACTGATAAGCCGTGAATTTGCAATGTGTTAACTCTTTTATTATATACCCTCCTGTTGTTAATTAGTTTTTTTTTTTTATTTTATTAATAACTGTGAGATATTTTATTGTATTTTTTTTTTGTTTAGATTATACCTATATTTAATTGGAGTAAGTAGGTACAAGGAAGTGAACCCAGCTCCTGAGATACAAGTGATAAGCTTAGTTTGGGAGCTGGCTGAATATTGTAAAATTGTATTGTAATAAATAAATAAAATAAATAAATAAATAATAAAAATATGAAATTAAAAAATGAAGTGCAGAAGCGGGGATGGAACTGGCGTTCTGTGGTTGTTAAGTTATTTAGATAGAATAGAATCATGTCGCCATTAAATAATTAAAATAGATAGAAAATTTCAAATAAAGAAAATTTGTTAGATAAGTCACAGAAGAAATAATTGTACAATGTAGATAAGTTTTCTGACTGCTGTTATAGTGAATAAGTTTTGATATTAAAAAATCATTGGTACACGGGCTAAGTAAAAAAATAATTATAACAATGATTGTTTTTAGATTTATTTGAGAGTAAAGTAGGTACATAAAATTAAAATTATTTTCGAGGCACTATGCTTGGTAATTTTATTTTTTATTTTTTTTGCTTATAATTAGATTTTTTAATAATAACTATAAATAGTTACATAACGGGTGATTAACAAAAAGAAACGTAGCCGTTACGTTACAATGAAATCACGTACCGACCCACCACTAGTTTTGACGTACTTCCCCACAGTAAAATAGAGTACTACGAACGAACCAAAGATATAAGCAACGGTGGCCAAACGCGACTCACGCGACATCTAGTGACTTAAACCGGGACATTCTTAATTCCTGGCTTTGAACATTATTAGATAGATACGCAAATATGATATTAAGACAATATGTTTAGTTGGTATATAATAGAAAAGTATGCTATATTTATACATGTTAATACACGGGTTGTTACAATATTTACAAAGTAGATTTAAAACAATAAATCTGCAACCTTTCCATAATAAACACAGGCGACATACATATCATTCACCTGTAATTACAAGCAGCAACATGTAAAAATAAAAAATAAAAAAAAAAATACCATCACGGGTGCCAATTTGGCTCCCGAGAACCGTTTAAACGGCCTCAGGGTCCCAGCGGAGGGATTAACCCATCCTCATTTCTCCGATGGTATTCGGAGGCAACACCTAACAAGTGGCGAGCTTGTTGCGGTGTTTATGATGAAATAGCCTCGTTGTATAAAGCGGTCACCCATCCCAGGCTGGTCTTGTTGTCATCTGCTTAACCTTGTTATCAGTTGGGCAGTGACTGAACCACTAGGCTGGGGCCGCTTTATGTAAAAATAAATGGCTCAAATTACGGAGTTCGAATGCTTGGTTGTACTCGTGTTGCCAGCCTCACAATGTTAGCATTTTTTGCACAGCTGACATTTCATCGGTCCATTGTTAGTCAACAATGGACCATGAAGGTAAAAACCGTGCCCGTCCGCGCGGGCGCGTTTTTTTAGCTTCATGCAATGGACTTATTAATATAGCTCAGGGTTGCACGTTGAAAAGTGACACCTTTACTATTCATGCCCATAATCATTATTTAAACAAAATAAACATACCAACCAATATCGAAGTCCCAGAGGTATCCATTTTAAACAAAATAGTAAATTCGACAATATCAGATTGTTCGTTTAACGTGAGTAACGAGCTCACTTACCAGCAATTATCAGTAGAACAATTAAAAGACCTAAAGATGCAGTCAAATAAAGACCTCACTATACATGATATTCATGAATACTCCATCATGTATGTGGTGGTGGCTATTCTGCTTATCGTGGGAATCATTGTGACCTATTTTAAAATAAAACGATGTCGCCATCGACACCCTGCAACAACAACGCCGAAAGACGTGGAGCTCGCCGAACGCGTTGGGCGCGCGGGCACGGGCGCGAGGACCGCTACCCGCGGATCGCGGTCGCGCTCGTCCACCCTACCGAACCGGATGCGCAGTGTAGTGTTAGTGATAGTGTACCTCAACATAGTGATAGTGTGCGTAAATCAGTGAGAAAGCAAAGTGCGGATACGGGCACTTCAGGATTATTTAATTTGTATGACAGTTGTGTAACTAGCAAGTAACGACAAATCTTATTCTATCAGTATTTAGCATTATTTTTATGAAATTTAATTTATTGACTATATTAATCTTATTTTCATATTATTATTCTGCTTTAGAGCATTATTAGCTGTTTTAATCATTTATTATATCAAGCGTGTAGCATTTTAACTCTACCTAATATGGCTTTTTTTGTTTATTTAAATATCGTAGTTCTTTAAATGGGCAAGATGTACGTATCGTACTTTATTTAAATCATGAGGCACCGACTGCGGGCGCAGCAAATTATCAAAATTAATTAGTCGTTTTACAACACTCAAACAGGCTGGTCGTTTTGCATTTTCTCCTAACAGTTTTCCCTAGCAGCAGCAGTGATCAGTCAGTTAGCATTAGCAGTTATAAATCAGCATTATAACATCAGCAATAAGTGTAACGGGTTAAACCATACAATACGCTCAAAGATGCCACATCCATGTGAAGCTGCAACGGCTCTAAGGTTTTATTGAGCTTTTCATCTCCAACAATTTTAGTGACTCGCTCATGCAGGGTATCGAAAACAGATAACATATAGCAGATCCGTTCCAAAGATGCGAATAGTATTCCACACAAGGTCGAATTTAAGCCTTGTATCCGACTCACCTTATTTATGAAACCAAGGTTTTTTGATGCTGTTTTTGCAAATCTCTCGATATAATTACGGTGGTTGAGATCGGAACGTATATCTAAACCAAGGACATTAAGTGATAATAAAAGTGATTGTTGGGTGCTCTGAAGAGATGGAAAATGAAGAATATTTTCGCCGTCATTACACAACATTGTGTTTTAGTCGGATTAAATTAGACCAAGTTTCTCGAACCCCAATTTGAAACTTTTGATCCAATTGACTTACCAAAACCATTTTCTTTTCTGATCTTCTCTGTTTTGACGCGGCTAGGTGGACGTTGAGCAAAGTACCGACCGTGGACAGTGCTATCATCTGCATACCAATGAATGTTGCCACATGAATATAGATCATTGATATACAGAAGAAAAAGACAAGGAGACAAC